>APFE030006138.1:5558-25768 GCA_000404065.3 Pinus taeda
GATCAACGCCTTAGAATTCAGCCTCTTCGAGGGGGAAACCTCCTTTACATTGCACAAATCAATGATTTTTTATGATTCAAATGACAAAACCTCCTTTCTATATATAGGAGTTTAAGGAGTCACAATATAACCCAGCCAACCTAACAATAATAATATAAAGGCACAAAAATAACAATAGAGGGATTCTATGGGCCACAATAATAACAATATGGGGACAATAGGGGCACAACAATATTAATACGAGATACAACTATAATACTAATGGGGTAATCACTAATATTGTAGAGACCTAATAATACAGCTCCAAGGACATGGTAGCAACCTGATTGGGTTGTGCAGATAGAACATGCACTAGAATGCTACAACCTTATTGCAAAATAAGAAGAAGATCCTCGCAACATTGGCATAGCATAAATTATAAGGACACCATGAAGTATATGGACCTGAGCCAGAGATACCAGATGTAACAAAGGCAGTAAAAACAAAGAAGGTAAATATAGGATCAGAAGAGGAACCCAAGTTTGCAACTATAGGAGATTATTGGGATGAAGAAACAGTCAGCAAAGTGACAGAATTGCTTCACGAATAACAGGAGTTGTTTCCCACTAAGTTTCCATAAATGAGGGGTATAGTAGGATATTTAGGAGTTATGAAGATACCACTTAAGCTTTATGTGAAGCTAGTCAAGCAAAGACCTTACAGATTGAACCTGAAGTATAAGGAGAAAGTAAAAGTTGAGCTGGATAAGATTATAGCAGCAGGAGTCATTGAAACTATGGAAGAATAAAAATGGGTAAGTTCTATGGTGGTACAAGAAAAGAGAACTCAAGAAGAAATCAGGATTTGTGTTGATTTGAGGAAGTTTAATGATGCATTCTTACATGATCCTTTCCCTACCCCTTTCATTAAGAATTAGATAATGTGGGAGGTCAATAAGTTTATTCATTCACAGATCGATTTTCAGGATATCATCATATAAGAATTGCACCTGAAGATCGATATAAGACCACCTTTGCTACAGAATGGGGTTCATATCAATACATAGTGATGCCTTTTGGACTTAAGAATACCCCTGCATAGAAATATTATTTCGCTTACGGAAAAATTGTTGAAGAAAGATGTCACTTTTCAATGGGATGAAGAATGTCAAAAGAGCCTTCACATATTGAAGGAAAATATGGTAGTTACTCCTATACTAGTAATCTCTGATTGGAATAACGAATTTCATGTACATGTGGATGCTTCTTGTATAGATTTGGGAGTGGTACTAGCACAACTTGGTACAAGAGAAATTGATCATCCTATAGCTTTTGCAAGTAGAAAACTATATAAAGTTGAGAAGAGTTACACAACTACAAAAAGGGAAGGATTGGAAATGGTATATGCCTTGCAGAAGATTAGAAATTATTTGTTAGGATCACATTTCAAGATGTTTACATATCATTATACATTAAAGTATTTGGTTAATAAGCCTGTTTTATGGGGGAAGATTTATAGATGGTTATTGTTGTTCCAAGAATATGACTTTGAAATTGTTGTTAAGCCAGGAAGATTGAATGCATGACCTGATCATTTTTCAAGATTAGAAACAAGTGAAGAACCAACCAGTATAGAAGATAATCTCCCTAATGCACAACTATCTGCAATCAGAATTGCAAATAATCATTTTGAAAATATTATTCAGTTTTTGAACACAGGAATGCCTCCTTCGAAATATACTATGAAGTAGAAGAAGGAATTAGTGGTGAATGCAACTGATTTTTCATTGATAGCAGGACACTTATATAAGATGGGACCAGATGAGATACTACGAAGGTATGTTCTTGAACACGAAAGGCAAATAATTTTATCAGAGGCTCACGAGGGCGTAGCTGGTGGACATTATGCAGGGAAGTCTAAGAGAAGGATTTTGGTGGCCTACATTACACAAAGATGCAAAGGAGTATTTCCAAGCTTGTGATGTGTGTGAAAGAATAGGAAAACCTTCAAGAATAGATGATATGCCATTGATACCATAGGTTACATTACAGGATTTTGACAAATGGGCTATTGATTTTGTGGGACCTATCAATCCACTTGGAACGAGGACTAGTGTGAGGTACATAATTACTACAACTGGTTATTTGACAAGATGGACCGAAGAACAACTAGTAAGAGATTGTTGCGTAGAGACTACTGCAAAGTTCCTTATTGTATACATACTGTCAAGATTTGGGTGTCCAAAGATCTTGATGAGTGACCAAGGCTCACATTTCCTGAACAAGACTATTGAAGCATTGATTGAGGAATTTCAAGTTTATCATCAAAAGATTACTCTTTATCACCTTTAGGCCAATGGAATTGTGGAAGCATTCAATAAGATTTTGGAGAATGCACTGACCAAGGTATGTAATGTGAATAGAGATGAATAGGACATTAGGATTCCAACAGTATTATGGGCTTATAGAACTACATGCAAGAAGCTGATAGGTCAGACACCCTTCATATTAGTTTATGGGCAAGAAGTTGTGATGCACATGGAACACATTGTCCCTAGCTTAATTATTTCAACTTTTACAGATATGGTAGACTCTAACATAATGGAGGAAATAATGTCACAATTGATTACTTTGGAAGAAGACAAATTTATAGCAGAATTCCATCAGCAAGTACAGAAGCAAGAGAAAAGGCTTGGCATGATAGACATACTAAGAAAAATAAGTTCCACGTAAGCGACCCTGTTCTCCTCTATAATAGTAAGTTTGTGAAGTTCCCGGGAAAATTCAAAATGCATTGGTCAAGCCCATATATTATCAAGTATATTACTAATGGAGGCACAGTTCAGTTAGTGGAGTCAAATGGAGAAATGATTAAGGGAAAAGTAAATGACAGTAGGTTGAAGTTGTACAGCGACAACCTTACCCCTACAACATTGCTTTAAGGAAGAAAGGGGAAATTCTTAGTGCCACCTACAGTTCAAAGTGGGCACTGGACTATAAACTACACTGCAAAGAGAGCTTCGACGTAGGAAGTTACTTCGCTATAGTGTGGAGTATGTCAATGTTTGCAGAAGCCGAGACAGGAGATGGGATGTGCACTACAATGTGGAATGCATTGAAGTTCGCCGAAAAAAATGACCGTTAAGAGGGAAAAATATGCGGAAAGTTACATTTATGAGGACAAATTAGCAAAATATAAGGATTTATATGCAATTAATGAGCCAATCTCAACGCAATTTTGACAAAATCAAATCTAATGATGGGGTTCAAAGTGAAAAATTATTATAAATAAGTCATCTTCCACCCAGATTAAGAACTTTGTTGAATCGAGAGCTTGAACATTCATAGTGCGAAGAAATTGCAGAGAATTTCTACATGAATGTTTTATCAACTAAAGAATTTGTGCATATATTCAAGGGAAGAGGCATAGAAGAAGTCATAGAAGCATCCGTCGTAGCAATCGTTGGTACACCTGCAGCATCAGTCGAGATGCCTGCAGTAGCACCATCACCGCAGAAGCAGCAGAGATCCCCTAGAAAGAATATAATTAAGGAAGTAAGAAGCAAGAAGAAGCATGATAAGAAACTCGCTAAACCTTAGCAAAAGACCGTAACGAGGAAGTGGAGGAAATACCAACGGAGGAAGTTGGCGCAGTATTTTTATCATCCCTGTCAGCATACATCCCAAATGCCAAGCCCATCAAAGAATTAAAAGATGCGAAGTATGACACATTTACAACTTTGTTGCCGAAGGTGGTACCCTGTAAAGGAGAGGTTTTAGGAAAAAATATGCAGCTCAAGTTCATGTATTATGATTTTAATGATAGAAAGAAGTACCCTCAATTTGCACCAAACCGATATTTGAAACAAGTGCACTACCCAGAAAGCAAAGTGACAAGGTTAGAGCCACAATGATGGGCAAATGGGTTGGTGCAGTTAGGGGTGTTAAATATGTTGAACGTACCTCGCTTCGACAGAAGTGTGGGAAGCACAACATGCGTGCGGTAGTTGCTCGTGCTAGCAGACAATGGGAATCTATGGATGGGGGATAAGATCCCAATAGACCCTATGTTTATTTTGAGGATCGCATAATTGCCATATCAAGGACGGAACCTCGCGAAGGAGTCCGTCGGAAAAGATCGGGACTACGCAACAGCAGAGAGTATGAAGAGAAAGTTTGGGTTGGTCAAAGGAAAATGAGGTTATGACATAAATTCAATTAGTGACAAAGTAATTCCCTTCGGAACGCACATTTTGGCCCGAAATATTATGAGGAAATGTCATGCAAATGAAGTCCCTACATCGGTAGTATCACTAGCCACAATAACAATGATAACAAAATAACCAAGGGAATCACATGCATATACCATGCATCCAAAAACCAAGAAGGAAATCACACATGCAACCTATTACCCACAATGGAATATGGTTGTAGTTGTTGATACAACCTTCTCCTTGCGCTCCCTTGCTTTAATTTGCTTGTCCTCTGCTTGCTTCCTTGCTTGTCCAAGTACTCTCTCCTTTGCTACGCTTACTCAAAAGTTGGCTAAAAAGCTGTGAAATGTTTCTCAGGTGCCTTTTTATCGTTGATGCTTCTATTTTCTTTATTTTCCTTCATTTTATTTCTAATTTCCCTTGCATGGATATTTGTGTCTCTTCACCTTCCTTTTATCCTATTTTCCTTTTTTTCCATTCACCCCAATGGTCCCAACCAACCCAACTGGTTGTCATATTCTTGCCTTCAACTGCATGTTATTAATGAATCGGGATTCATTCGGGTCTTACATTACCTATTAGGTACTACTCATCTCTCTGTGAGCTCCATTAGCTTTCCTCTTTCCCCAACCAATTCCCGATACTCTCAAAACGTAAAAGGTAAGAACAAGAAGGAAAGATAAAGAAAAATAAGGAAAACCAAACAACAATGCAACACCACAAATAATGTGGCATGGCGATGCACTAAACACAATCAAAATCACAAATCAAGCACAAACAAATCATAAAACACCAAAAGCACAAATGTTTCAACAGACACCATGACTCAACCCCCATGGTTCCCAGTGATTCTAAGGGAAAGCTCAACCTGAGCCTTTCTCAAGATCTATGGTAGTCTCTTTGTCATGCAATTCCCTGCATCATACTACCATAAACGCACAATTATCGGTGCTAAATATAATAATATACCAGTTATGTTACCTATTGCTCCCAACACGTTGCCCTACAAATACGCACATGCACATACCATCCCTCAAGGGATTCCAATTCCCTTGACGAATCCAACCATAACTGGAAACCAATTGGTATTTCCACATTTGATCAATCATCTTCCAAGTAGCTTCCTTGGCCCCAAAGTGCTTCCACACACCTTAGCCTGCTCTATTGCTCAGTCCTGGATCATAAGCTCCTTCTACTACAAAATGCATTGAGGCTCTGCCTGGAACTCTCCCTTTGGTTCCACATCCACCTCAATGATGCATGCATAGTGACCTACCTACCTGTTATCCACTGATGCATAGATCTGGGGAATTCTCTGACCTACATCCTCAAATGTCTGCACCTTTCGAACACTATAAATTTGAGGCTCATCACAATCTCGTTGTGTCACTCTGATGCAAAGGGAAATTGTTCCGACAATGATCTCCATCACAATTTTAATTCTGCATCGGTTCCTTGTCATTTCCTTTACTCTGCTCCTCCACAAGTTGAGACCCATGTCCTCTCTTAGCTGCATTGAACTTCTTATACGAAGCCACATTTTCCTTGTCACCTGCACCTTAAGACCATATAACTCCTTGGACATTCTATCATAATACCCCCCAGATAAGTTCTTCTTCTTGAAGAGTTTCTCAGACTCATCCCAGCCATCTCCTCATCTCTAATGCTTTTGACTTTCTTCACATCTTCCCACTAGATATATGCTTTCCCTTTAAGGCTAAAGGTAACTATTTTGGATTTCAAATTCTCTGAATAGTCATGCAAACCTAAGAGCTTATTCATTCCAAGCAAGCATTTTTATGCATCTTTTGATCTCTTCATCTCTCCATCAAATGTAGGAGGTTTGGCTTTATTTAAATCTTATGGAAAATGCTTCTTATCACTTCTTGGTCTTATTTTATTTACATGGAAAATCATTTTAGGACTATTATAGGGAGATAGAGATATATATGGAGGGGGGAGAAAGGGAAGAATAGAGAGACAAAGAGAAGGAGGGAGGAAGAGAGATAGACATGGAGAGAGATAGCATGATAAGTTTTTTTTCGGGGAGGGGTGAGATAGAGAGACAAATAACCAGATATGGAAGGAGGTAGGCAGAGAGAGAGAGAGAGAGAGAGAGAGACGGAAGAAGAAAGAGACACATACAAAGAAATATAGATATAGAAGTACGATCTACAAAGTCATGAATATTTTGGTTTTTCATTGAAATCGATGCCTTGATTTGAGTGTAGTTGTTGATTTCTAATCCTATTTGATTGCTTCCATTAGATGCATTGATTTTAGTGCAGTTGTTGATATCTAATCCTATCTGAAAGCTTGCACTAGATGCATTGATTTCAATGTAGATGTTGATTTCTAATCCTATTTGATTGCTTGCACTAGATGCATTGATTTCAATGTAGATGATGATTTCTAATCCTATTTGATTGCTTGCACTAGATGCATTGATTTTAATATAAATGTTGATTAATCCTATTTGATTGCTTGCACTAGATGCATTGATTTTAGTATAGAAGTTGATTAATCCTATTTGATTGCTTTCACTAATGCATGCATTTTAGTTTAGATGTTGATTTATGATTTGATGTAACTAGATGTATGATGTACATTAATTTCAAAGTAATTAGATCAAAAGTGTGCATTTATTTTAGTGTAAGCACAAAAAAATTATTGATGACATGCATTGACTTATGTGTTACAGTAATTCAACCATAAATAAAATACTTGAATTTTCATCCTAAATGAAATGTCCACTTACTTGAAATGTTTTCTTGTTGAAAATATATACTATTTGTAATTGCCTACATTCTTGTTATTCCCATTTTCCACCATTCAACATTGTTAGTCACTTTGCATTAAATAAAGGTAATATAAAACAACTACCATTGCAAATTAATTGGGGTTTAAAATTCTACAAGTCACAATGATTGACTTTGGAGAAAGTTACTAATAATATTAGAGAGAAAGAAAGACAAGGTAGGTGATTTACTACTATAGATCGAGTTAAATATTTGAATGGTCTATGATTTCAACTCCTCTTTTTATATGATAGTTATGGAAATATGGAAAACTAATAGGTGTGACAATAAGAACAATAGAGGAAAATAGTTTGGGATTGATCATAATGAAGATTGTTTGTAATTGACTACATTCTTATTATTCACATTTTCTATCATTCAACATTGTCCCATTGTCACTTTGCATTCAAAATTTTCATTTCATCATTTTGTATCATTCAAGTTATTAATGGTCCCTATCATCTCAACAAATTGAGGTAACTGAGCAAATTTAAAATTAGATTGACGAAAATAATCTTGGGCATATTCAACATATTTAAAATGATTAGATTAATCAGATGTTCAACCAATTTTGTATGAATGTGATTCACTGAAACCAACCTAGATCCATCTTAACCCTGAATATATCAAGTGCCGAGAGGGATCAAATCTCTTGAGGTGCAAACCTTTCCTCAAGTTTTACACTCGAAAAAAAAGAGGTATTCACCTTGAGAGATTTGATCCCTCTTTATGCTTGATAGATCTAGGGTTAAGATGGATCTAGGTTGGTTTTATCCTTATATTACTGATAAAACACTATCTTCTTGAAATAAATCTTGTATTTCACATAAAATCCTTTAAGCAATTGTTATGTGAAGAAATGTTGTGTTATTAAGCAATGATGTCTTTGAAGAACTAATGTAATGCATCACATTAAATCCCTTACAACTCTTATTATGCAAACACATTTATCGTTAAGGTTGGATAAACATTCTATAAAACCAATACCTTTACCTTGTCCTCACAATTCCCTCTCATTTCAATAATAAAAAGAGCAACTATGTAGCGATAGTCCCTTCCGATATGCAACATTTGTCAACAGTTTCAGAAAAACATAGTAAACCCAGGGTTCGAAACATGGTACAAATTGGCAGGAATGTTCGTGATACAATTGTCTTGTAAGAACCAAATAATATTCATGACAAAGATACTATGACTTCATAAGTTGAAACACCAACAACAAACATTCATTTATCATCAAGTGCACTATTACATTGGAAAATTGACAAGCATATGGTAGTAGAGATTGGCTTAGATGAGAAACAACCAACAACAAGCCTGAAACAACTGACCTACATGAAAATGAGCTAAAGCTGACCTATATGAAATGACTAAAAGATTCTGTAAATTATTGGACTAGATCATAGTGATATGGTTGATTTTTATTGGCCCGATATTTTTCACGATCCTTTATGGATCTCACCTAGATAATCGTACCTCAACCTCGTGATAAATATTTGTAACAACCTTGGTTAAAATCCATGTAAAAAAATATAAGACCAAGGTCATGGGACACCTATTCCAAGCTGAATGGTGGGCAAAACCATCCTAGCGGATGTTCATTTGGTTATTATGGCTAAAGGAAAATGGCAAAGACAGTTTTTGGAAAGGCATGGGGCATTAATTGGCATTTTAGTTATGAAAATAATGGAAATTAGGAGAAAGGGAAGGTGAAATGTCACAAGTTGCATGTGAGGAGGAAAATAAAGGAAAATAAATAAATTAAAGGCCTCATTGATAAAAAGGCATATGAGGATCAGTTGGTATACTATTGACAATTTTAGCTTGGAGCTCTCTCTTCTACTCTCTCTCGTACTCTTGGACACTTAAAGTTTTCTTGGAGCAATCTTGGAGGAGTGTGGCATACTTGGGATTTGGAGCAAGAAAGTGAAAGAGGACATCGAGGTCAACAACTACAACGGTTTTTGCTTGTAGGCACCGAGTTGCATGTATGATTTCCTTGCTAGTTTTGGCATGCATGGCATATACATGTGGCTTCTTGGTTATGATATGTCATTGGCGTGGAGGATTGCCTAGATTGACAACGGATTTGCCTATCCTTGCCATTTATTGGATAGCCATGGTGTTGTGGGTTTTCCTTTTATTTTTTGATTAATTCTCATGTTCCTTTAGTTGTGGGTTGAGTTACTCTTTCCTTGAGCCTTGGTTGGACAAATGCTCTAGAAGCCCTATAACAACTTAGGTTGGGTTACTAGTCCTGGATCCTTGGTTGGACAAATGCTCTGGAGCCCTGTAACAACTTGGATTGAGTTATTAGACTTGGAGCCTTGGTTGGACAAACACTCTAGATCCCTTGTTGGGTTGAGTTACTAGTCCTAGATCCTTGCTTGGACAAACGCTCTAGAGCCTAACAACATTTGTGGGTTGAGTTACTAGTCCTAGAGCCTTGGTTGGACAAACGCTCTGGATCCCAACAACAACCGTGGGTTGAGTTACTAGTCCTAGAAGCTACGTTGGAAAAAACACTCTGGAGCCCTGGACAGCTTGGGTACAAACCAATCTGGTGATGGTTAGCGATGTCAGATCGTGAGGTGGAATCACTAGTTGAGGGTTGAGGTGGTTTGGCCTCTAGAATCCCTCAATGGCTTTGATTGATTTGTTTTATGAGATCCCACATTCATGATTGGAATATGGCACAGGGGGTGACTAGCTCAAAGAAAGATTTGGTTCAGCCTAGTCTACAGTCGGGTGGTTCATGTAAATCCCATACCTGGTCGACTTACACAATCATCAATATGATATCTCTTTCTCCTTGGTATTTTATAGGTAAATATACTTGTTTATATGTGGCTTATATGGTTGTTATATCCCTTATATTTCTATTGGCTATATGTTGGTTATGAATGAGTTTCATGACACTGAAAATGTATGGCTCTCATCATGTTTTTGTCAATCACTGAATGTATAACGAATATGTGACTTAATGGATGGTAATGTAGTTATTATGATGAGGAATCAATGCTTCTTAGTGATTCTCATATAAGTATAATACCCCTATGCTTAGATATGTTGTTTAAACTTGTAGAATGCATATTTGTGACATGTTTGACGAGTTGCCTATCATGGCTAGTAGGGGTCCAGTCAAGTCCTTATTAAAGTAATTACATTTGTATCATTATTTAGTTGTTATCTTTCATTTTTGGAAGTGTGATGGAGTTTTGGGCAGTGAATTGAGCTCTGGGCCTAAAAAAGTGGCACAAAATTCAGAGTCGCAGGCATACCCATGTTGTGGGAGCAACTAGAGGGTCCCAGTCTCACCCATGCCCATATCTTGGGAGCGACCAAGGAATTAATGCAGTAAAAATTTATCTTCTCTCAGGGGCTAGTCACCTGGAAGGTTTGGATGGCTCTTGGGGTTCTGCGGTAGGTCTGGAAGGTCTATGTTGTTGTGTTCCATCAATTTCACTTCCTTAACTAACACATAGGGAGTTGAATCATATCATAGTAACTCTTTGTCACATGCTTACCCCGATTGGCTGATTACTTGGGTAGATGTGGGAGGAGGGTGTTACAGAGTGGTATCAGAGCAAGTTCTATTCTCTTCTGTGAATGTCTAGTTTATGTTCTCTTTAGGTGTTATCTGATACCACATAATGGTATCAGAGCATAGTTCAACACTTGTACTTGATGGGCGGTGTGTTGGTCATGCATATGCGTCAGTTGCATATGTGTTCTTTATGCTTGTGGTCTATGTGCTTGTTGGGTATGCATGGTGTTTTTCATGGTTGAAGTTGTGTTTTCATGTAGGAGTTGGTGATTTTGTTGTTGGGATGCCTTATTAATGAATGCATGTCAGTTGTATATGCATTTTTTTATGCATGTCAGTGTCTATATGTTGTTATCCGTGCAATTTCATTGTTATAGTTATGCATGTATAATAGGTCAAACATGCATTGCGAGGTCATTATATGCAGTTTGTGTCATCATGATTCTAATGTGTTGGCTAAGATAAAGCAGGAGATGCAGATCATTAGAGAGAGGTTGCAACACTGGAAATTGGGGTAAGAGAAAATCGTCATATAGGTTTGTATGTTTGGCACACAGGTATGTAGTTAATGGATTGTTATATGCATTAGGGTTATATACATGTTTGTCATTTTATTGTTGTTTTGGTTACATGCATGGTAGATGCTAGTTAAGTGTAGTCATATGCACGTGTGTTAGATAGTCATGAGGATAGTAAATGGTTGTTATATGATAGTTAGCTTGATGATTATGTTATATGATATTGTTGAGCATGTTATATGTTAACTTCTTGTTGTTATATGTTATTTAACTTGATGATTAGGGTTATTGCATTAAGATATTGATGTTATATGTATCATGCTAAATTAGATTGACCTATGTAGATGATTATGGTTATGACATTCATGTATGAGTTAATATATTGTGATGTTATGTCATACTAATCTAGACTTAATATGCATATGTGATTGTTATGCATGAATGACAATTATTTATGAGTTTATGATGTGAACATGTTAACTACTTACTGTTATGGATATCATGACCTTATTTATGTTTGAGTTTATGTGTTGTGAAGTTATATCGTGCTAATCTAGATTGATTGTGTAGACAAGATAGTCTCCCCTGAGATACATCAAGGTATGAGTTTACTTATGTCGTATACTTGGTGTTTGAATGTTTGATTATGTTCTTTAATTGGTGTTTGAGTGTTTGGTGTCTATTATGTTGTCTATCTATTGATTGAATGTTTGATTAATTGTATGATATGAGTATGTGTCTATAAGATTGCTTGAATAGATGATATTGTTTTAAGATGATTGTACTAATATATATGTGTGAGATAGCTTACATGTACTTGAGTGTAAGTAGGTGATAATTGTAACATCATGTATTATGACCAATGAATGCAAGATCATTGTTGATTATGACATGTTTGTTAGTCTCGGTAAAGGTTGATTTCAAATTAATAGATATGTTGTCTTGGTCTTTGGAACATCTGATCGACATGTCTAAACAATTGCAGGGAAACATGCTTTGTATTAGCTTGACAAGGTAATAGTTGATGTGTTTATATTGCTACCACTCGGGTGATGTGACATACATAGTAAGACTTGATTGCAGCAAGGTAAAAATGGTAAATGAAGGAATTGGGTAAGAATTCATTTGGATATGTTTGAAAACCCTAATTCTAAACGAATAATTGCTTTGCATACAGGAAGTCTTCTTAACCCTAATCTTATCTGACATTATGTGGATATGTGCTAGATTCATGAACATGTATTTGACAAGTATAACAACTAGTTTCCAGTTATGGATGGATTCGTCAAGGGAATTGGAGTCCCTTGAGAGATGGCATGGACATGTTTAGTTAAAAGGTAATGTGATTGGAACAACAAGGTAAGGTAACTAGTATGTTGTTATGTTTTTTTATGCATTGACAATTGTTACACAGTAATTTGTCACCATTGGTCACCGTCCCTATTACCCTTGTTTTCGTACATTGGAGGATACATTCCGGGACCTGTGAGCAGTGACATAGCCTAAAAACACTTGCATTATGTTCCCCTGAGTATGTACTTCATGTTCCCTGAAGACACCTTCTGCAAATTATCCCTGAAAAGTGCCCTTTTTCCATTGGCGCAGGTACACAGTGTCTTATCCGTGCCAATCACTGAGGTCCTCAAAAAGGGGTGCACCCATTGGCGCTCTGTCCTAGAACAACACTCGCGCCAACTAAGTTTGACAATGATTTTTGGCAAACGCGCACCCATATGTTTTTTCCTTTATGATCATGAAGTCTTTTGAGGGAAAAATCCATCCGATAGAGGTCGAGAGTCATCATCTATCCTTGACATATATCCTCAGTACCTTTTAGGAGATAATGTTGATCCACAATGGGCGTCCTGGTGCATTGAATCTTCCTCCCTTCTCCATTTATAAAAGTTTGTCCTCATGCATTAGACAAGCTAGTTCTGGAGTAATGCTAGTTGTGATTATGCTTGTCTGGAGTGATAGTAAGAGTATTGAAGCATAGGGAGGTTATGCTGCCGGAATCCTGAGAGAGAGAAGGTCTATTGCAAGGCATACATAGCTGTTCGCCCAGCCAGAGAATAGGTTCAACATCAGAACCTTGGTTGTATCTTTCTCTGCCTATTATTCATTAATAAACGACTGCTATTATGGTTCCAATCTCTTTGCCTATTATGATGTTTGATTTATTTCCTTTCTGACTGAAATATAGTTGTACTTTGGTGGATTTTATGCTTGTAGTCATCTCGGTCTTTGCATGTGCAGGTGTCCGTTCGCGAGGATCGCTAGGATTGTGACCTGCTGAAGCAAGGGAGCTAGAGGGTCAACTCTACTTCGACATTTGCGTTGGATTCCAGGTTGGTCTTCGTAATCCACTTTTTAGTATACAACTAGGAACTTGCATAGCAGCGTGAATTGATTGTTGCTAGACCCATTTTGGGCTAGTGGGATCACCTCTGTCCGCAGAGGGGATTTACCTGTACAACAACAATTATGTATTTATGGCAATATGATGCAAGGGATTGCATGGCAAAGAGACTGCCATGAAAGTCTGAAGAAGGCTTGGGTTGAGATTTCCTTTGGAAGCACTAGGAACCATGGGGATTGAGTCATGGTGTTTGTTGCCAGTATTGTGCTTTTGGTCTTTTGTGATTTCTTGCACATGATTTGTGGCTTTGTTTATGTCTAGTGTATGGCCATACCACTTTGTTTGTGGTGCTGTATTTTCATTGGTTTTCTTCTTGTTGTTTCTTATTATTGCTTTTATGTTTTGAGGGCCTTGGGAATTGGTTGGGAAAGAGGAGGTTAGTGGAGATCGAGGAGAGTTGAACGAAATTGAGTAGGCAACGTAATACTCGGATGAAGTTGGTGCATGAATAAGGGTAGGTGAAGGCAAGAGTATGATAGTGGATTAGATTGGGTGGGTCCATTGGGATAAATGGATGGTGGTAGGACAATAATGAGAAAGGTAATAGGAAAGGTAAATTAAATGGATTTGAGGCATCATATGCCTTGGGTAAGTTCGGAATTGTTGTTCTCAATGTTGTGCATGGATAAATGGAGTTCTATTAACCTTAACCTTATGATATCTAGTAATTATGTTGTGATCATGATTATTTTGATGTATATATATGTATACATGTATTCATGTATGTATTTCATGCCTGAAAAGGTCATCATGGATCATGATTTTTTATGCTAATGTTTATATGTACACATATGTATGTATGTATGTTGTTGTATGATCGGGTCGTGAGGGATCATTTTTGTGGAGGAATGATTTATTATGCAAGTGAATGGAACAGAGAGGTTCTTAGTCTTATGAGAAATCAAGTGGGAAGAGTAGCCCTGACAAATTTATGAGGTCAATATCATGTGGATATAGTTGATATTATGTGATTATACTATGCCTATGTTTACGTCATGGACAGGTAATGCTGAGAGGTACAATTGCTAAATGAAAACAACATAATCCGCGACATGCTAGGATAAACATGGATGGCGGAGAAACACTGGAACCAAGGTTGCTTAGTAGAGACAATATGTTTTTGGATGTACAGTGCTATTGCTGTGTATATGTTGTTTATATTGTATATTTAGTGATTATACCTATGGTGTTGTGTGCATATTGCATATGCAATGTTGGGTATAGATGGTACTATGTACATGTTGCATATGCAGTCTTATGTACATATTGTATTGTGTGCATGATGGATATGCAATGGTGTGTTCATATGGTGTTGTGCGCATGTTGGATATGTGATGTTGTGTACATATGGTACTATGTACATGTTGTATATGCAATGCTATGTACATATGGTGTTGTGTGTATGTTGTACATGTGGTGCTATGTACATATGGTGTTATAAACATGATTGTACATGTGGTGTTGTGTGCGTGTGGTGTTACGTGCAGGTGGTGTTGTGTAAATGTCGTGCATGTGGTGTTGTGTACATGTGATGTTGTGCACACATTGTGCAGGTGGTGCTATGTATAGGTGTTATTGTGTACATGTTGTACATATGGTACTAGTGTACATGTGGTATTGTGTGCATGTCATACATGTTGAGTTGTAGGCATGCGATACTACGTATGTGCATTGTGTAGTCATGGTGTCATGACATATGTATTCGTTGTGTTGTACTTTGTGTCTGTATATGTATTGCGTTGTACGCTAGATGTAGGTGTATGTATTGTTCGATAAATCAGGTATAGATGTATGTGTCATGATGTACACCGTGTGTAGGTGTATGTATTGTGCTGTGTCATACACTATGTGTAGGTGTATGCATTATGTTGTGTGTCGAGTGTGGGTGTATGTATTGTGTGTATGTGTACGTGGTTGAAAAGAAGGCACTGGGTGTTTGTCGGGTGTGGCAATCGATCTGGTGTGTGTACATAAATCACAAAGGCAGAAGAAAGGACCGATCAAAGGATAAGTATCAGTGTTTTATTTCAATTTTAACTATACATGTGATATATGACTCTTGTTTATGATGGGTACATGTGATCTATGATTTTGGTTTATGATGATTGCATGTGATTCATGATTTTGATTTATGATGGTTGTGTTTGAGTTAACCGAATGTGATAAGTTTATACATGATGATTTGGTCAAGAGCTAGTTTTACTTGTTGTGACAGGAAGTGAACAAAATTATAGGTGTACCTTATGGAGGAGCTACTGATAAGGTATGTTGTGAATTTATTTCAATGCATTTTAAATCTAATGGAAGTTATGTGCTTGGTAAAACATAGCATGAAAATGCCCGGTTTGGGATGGTTGAAACCAACTGCAAGAATTAGCAACGTCAGTGAAAGGAATTGCAAAATGCAATAGTATGTTGGTAAAGCACTTCAAGAGTAGGGCCATTGTGGGACACTAGTACCCAATAATGTCCATTTCATTGCCATGAACATGCTTTGATTGATATGATGGTTTTGAGTTAGGGATGTACCTTGTTTTTGGATCTTCTTATGTGAGGAAACCTTGCCAAGGGAGGGGTCACCTAAGGGACTGTGTAGCATGAATTGGGATGCTCGCAGAACTTGGAAGGTGTGTAACTGCATGGAAGGGAGTGATCAGATTGCTCTAGGCATTGTGTACTCGAGAAGGGAAGGTTGAGGATGGATTTGTTTTGGTCATTAGCATTTGCAAATGCAATTATATGCACATTGGTAGTGTGCCCTAGAACAATGAGCTGATAACTGTTCATTGAGAGGACAAGTGATGCAGGATTGAAGCACTGGAAATTGGATGCAACTTTGACTTTGGTAGTGGATTCTGGACTTCCTAGAAAGGAGGTGATCATGGTATTACTTTGAGGGTGGAGGTGTGAGGCTCTGGATTCCATTATTGTTGATGCAGGCATCGTATCCTCTATTTGTTGGTTGAGAAAATGTGCATATGTGTATATGAGGTTATTATTGTAAATATCGTAATTATTTGTGTTATAAAGCTCCATTAAACACTATGATTGTCATGTTTCAATAGGATGTCATTGTAAATATTGCAATGAGTTGTGTTATAAAGCTCCATGGGAAATATGTTTTGCTTTTCAGTAATCTTCCTGGTTATCAGTGTCATTGAACAACAAGGACGATGTTCCCCCAAGGGGGAGGATTTTGTAACAACCCAGGTTAAAAATCCATGTAAAAAAATAAGTATAATACCAATTTCATGGGACACGTATTCCAAGATGAATGGTGGGTAAAAACATCCTAGCGGGTGTTCATTTGGTTATTATGGCTAAAGGAAATTGGGAAAGGTTTTGGAAAGGCATGAGGCATTATTTGGAATTTTATTTATGAAAATAATGGAAATTAGGAGAAAAGGAAGGTGGAAGGTCACAAGCTGCTTGTGACGTGGAAAATGAAGGAAAATAATGGAAAATGAAGACATTAAAGACCTCATCGATAAAAAGGCTTTTGAGGATCAGTTGGTAGACTTTTTCTAGTTTTGGCTTGGAGCTCTCTCTTCTACTCTCTCTCTCATACTCTTGGACACCTAGAATTTTCTTAGAGCAATCTTGAAGGAGACTAACATACATGGGATTTGGATCAAGAAGGCAAAGAAAGAGCAAGAAGTCTCAAGAGGACATCGGGGTCAATACATGTATGATTTCCTTACTAGTTTTGGCATGCATGTAGTTTCTTTGTTATGATATGTCATTGGCATGGAGGATTGCCTTGATTGACAGTGGATTTGCCTAGCCTTGCCATTTCCTGTATAGCCATGGTGTTGTGTATTTTCCTTTTTTTTTTTGGTTGGTTCTCATGTTCCTTTCGCTACGGGTTAAATTACTAGTTCCCTGTGCCTTGGTTGGAAAAATGCTTTGGAAGCCCTGTAACGGCTTGGGTTGAGTTTCTAGCCATGGAGCCTTGGTTGGAAAAATGATCTGGAGCCATGTAACAACTTGGGTTGATTTATTAGTCCTGGAGCCTTGGTTGGAAAAACGCTCTGTAGCCCTTGGTGGGTTGAGTTACTAGTCCTGGAGCCTTGGTCGGACAAATTCTTTGGAGATCGACAATAGTCATGGGTTGAGTTAGTAGTCCTGGAAGCTGGGTTGGAACAAATGCTCTAGAGCCCTAGACAACTTGGGTAGAGACCAATATGGTGATGGTTAGTCTATTTTCCACAATGACCAGCATTAGAAGAGACACAAAGTGGATAATAGTGCATTATGTGGCCATGGAGTTAGACTAGAGCACTCAGCTTGTAAGATGTTGCGTTGATTTGTGTTTAGCAACATCTTTGGCTTTATCAATGAAGTAAACAACCAAAAATAATTGTTTGACATGTGGAATTGTGATTGCTTGGCGTAATACACAAATGTAATTTGGTGAATATTATGTCTAGTGATTGATTGGCGTTAATATTGCAATAATGAATGCAATGATAACATTATTGTGCAGTGATAACAATTTATGTTGTGATAATAATATCAGTGAAGATTACATCTTGCTCGACGTAGATGTACTCTCTAACGTTGAATAACTATTACACAGTAATAAGGCTATTTTGTAGTGACAATAATAATGTCATTGAACACTTGTTAATGCCATCAAACACTTGATAATAATGATAATGCCATTGAACAATAATAACCATCTTGATAATAATAACAATAATAATGCTTGATAATCAATAATGATGCCATTAAACAATAATAAATGCCGTTGAACAATAATAACCACTAACGTTGCTCCAAGGTAATTAATGTTGAAGGTATCAGTAATATTTTTCCAATAAACACATTGCAATGAAATATATTAATGTTGTATGTAATATACTCATGAATAATGTATCGAATGTTGGAGGTATCAATATTTACACCATACTGAATAATTATTATTCCACTGATAGGTTTTCATCGTTGTTTATGCATCATTATTTCATTATCAAATTAGTATTCCACTACTCTAGGAGATTTCATGTTGTCTCAGGGAATTTTAACGTTGCTCCAATCCCACTAGCTGTCAATAATATGTATGGGCATGTCTTTTTGTCCCCGACATTTCTACTCCAGTGAAATTTTAACATTCATAATTACACATAAGTGTTACTCTTCCTTTTCCTCGCGTTACCTTCGTTACCACCGTTCATATTTTATCATTACATATAGAAATCATTTGAGCCCTCGATTCTCTTTGAGCTCCTTATTCTCAAATTGTTTGGTTACTCCCTTGGTTTTCTCTTGTGGACAGTTCACACAAAGTAGATCTGAACTAAATTCTCAATGTATACAATTTTTGTTTTATTCTGCAATACAATAGATTTGAATGTTGACCTTTTGAATTGAATTCTTCAATATGTTTGCTTGTAGAATTTTCTCCTAGGGTATTTGATATTGCAAATCCTCATTTTCTCGTCGTTTCTTGTTATGTGACTGATGAGCTCCATTTTCTTCCTTGATATGGAGAATGACCTCTGTGTAGGCTGCAATTTCTTTTAGACATAAACTATGTATCAAAATAGGTTCAAATCATTTGATCTTATCCAAAAATGATCCAGGTGGCTCCAGACACATGCAAAAGTCCCAGAGGACTCAGAAAGGGTAAAAATTCAAAGTGGTTAGATTTCTTCCAAACCAGTACCAAATCGAAGTGCTCGTCGCCCTGATTCCAACAGCACCCAAATCCGAGCTCATATGAGGGAGAAAAGGCCAGTCAAAGTCTTGGTCAAAGTTGGGCAGTGGGCCAGATTTAAGTATCCTACAAATTCATCATCAACCGGCATGGTAACCTAGCTCCCGAAAATGGGCAAATTTGTTGGATACTTAAATTTTTTAATATCCCTTATATTAGACAAAATCAAAACAATGTTTCTATTATTAAAAATAATAAATAAATTAAAAAATAAAATAAAATAAAAATATTAAAGAGGTGGCGGGCCATGACCCCCGCCACCCCCACCGGACCCAAAATCGTTATAACACATTATGGGTCGTGGGAATTGAATCGCCCAGCCATGTGGTCGGCCCAACCTCACCCTAACGGTTACCATGTGACATAGCCAAACTTCGCCCATTTAATACAAAACTTAAAGGAAATGGTTGCAACAAAATAAATCGTGCCCTAATAAAAAAATGCACCCGGATTCTGTGGAGAGGTGAGATTTGATTCCCCGAACTCCCCTTAACAAATTGCCCATTTTACCAATGTGCCCAAACAACTTGCCTGTTTTATCTGCCCAAAAATTTTAGTATAAACCCACATTTTCTCTGTGCGCCGAGGCTAAGGCAGAGCACAAAGTTTGAGACAAATTTTTAATTAATTGTGGGTGGAACTATGAGCGTGGAGCAAAGGCAAGCAGAACCATGATTGAGCCCAACTTTCAGGAGGGTGAAATTTTTCCAATGTCTAAATTGGACAAACTTTATGTCGATCCTACACCTCTCAGTGAAGCAAACCTGATGGCACATACAGAATTTTGATCAAAGCAACAGATCTTCAAATGACCCAGATGAGGGAATCTTTGAGGAATCTTAAAGATTCATGTAGCCCCAGATTTTCACTTTGTCAAAATTCAAAAATTTGACAGTCGATTTTACACTATTTGATGCCACGAATCTAATGGTGTAATCAGATTTTCCATTTGATCATTCCATTTTTCGGCCACTTTTCAAAGTGGAGTGTAGGTTTCAGCATTCAATGTGCGAGCAG
>APFE030006144.1:1918-53403 GCA_000404065.3 Pinus taeda
GTTGGTGGCCACAACAGGTGGTGAGGAGTAGAGAAAGCAGGGTTGTTAAACCTACTCTAGGTGCTTCATTACCATCATGCCCGAGTAAATATTTTTGTCATCAGGTAGCTGCTCTACTTGGTGCATGATGGGTGTTTTTGGATGGAGGAGCCCATTCCCATCACAGACCACCTAATCCATAGAATTACTTGACTCCCTTCCAAGGGGGAGGACCCAATAGATATTTCGAAGGGTGAGTAATGATTTGGCCATCACGGAGGCCATGAAGGAAAAGTTCAAACTAGAGAAGAAGAACAGGGGGTACGCGATCTCTAGTATCAACAACAATGCAGTCAGAGTCGCAACACAGATACTGGCTAGCAAGGTTATGTGAAAGTGTTGCATGGATGAGGTGTACACGCCGATGGTTACACTTTCTGCGCAGTGCGCAGAGGGGGTCTAGTTTAATTGCTCAGAGTACTTGTGCAAGTAGTTCCTGGAGAATTTAAATGAGGCACAAGAACAGGGGAAGACCTTCCACTGTGCGTGGTTTCTGCTATCCATAGTGTTGGTGGCTTGGGAATTTCCTTAGGACATCCAGTTCCTCACAATTGCAAAGGATTTTCCGGAGGCAACGAAGTACACTTCGCTGTGGGAAACTAAAGACACACAAACGATCAGAGACAACAAAATATTCTGGGTGTTCATGGAGATAAACATCAGAATGGGGATTAACCACAAGTCACGGTTATCACCCACTATCTATAACAGTCTACAGAGCTTCACGGAGTTCAAGGAAGACTTCCATCACGTAAATATTCGGGCGCACAAGGACCCCACGAAGAAATGGAACGAGCTCCCCTACCTGGCCATGGACGATGTCATATTCGACGTGCTTGAGTCATGGCCACCGGAGTGGTGCGCTCTAGCCAGCTCTGCGGTGGAATTGGAGAAGTCCGTTGCACAAAGGAAAAAGGATGAGGCAAAGTTGCAGATGGTGCAGTTGGAAGAGAAGAGAAGAAATGAAGCGGAAATAGCCAAGGTAAATAGAGCAAGGGATTGTATAAATAGAGTGAGGCTCTAAGTTATAAATAAGACAGAAGGAAGTCATGAATGAAGGATGGAGAATTGAGTTTTACCTAATTGTAGAGTCGAGTCCTTGGGTGATAAAGTAGCAGAAGGCTCTATAGCTAAGTGTGCAGAGGCCTAGTAGTCTGGAGCTGAGTGTGCAGACCCCTGTAGCTGAGTGCATAGGGTGAGTCAAGTTTGTAACCATTGGAGAAGTAATAAAGAGAACTTTCATATTATTTCTGTGTATCTTTTTCCTATTTTTTGCATTGAATGTATTGGCTATAAATTGTAATTTCACTGTTTATTTGGTGCATGAATTTAGACGATTGTGTTGATTAAGTGAATATAAGATAAAGTATCTGTTTAAGTGAAGTTAACTGATAGTTATAAGAAGATAAATAAGATCCATGGTGTAGCTTGGGGAAATAGCACAGATCACTACCTTAGTAGTGTGAAAGCACCTCAGCCCTTGGTTAGGGTTATGCAAAGGTGATTATAACAGATCACGAAGGCCTCGTAGGTCAGGGTAGTGTGTGAAGTGACCTACACAAAGCCATTCGTAGTTGGATTAAATCGACCCGTCGGACATCTCAAGGGAGCATAAACTTGGTTCCAACATCCCCCCATATTACTTCGGATGAGACATCAGCCTGTGCTCCGCGAGCTATTGCTGAAAGGGCCAGTAGTGTAATGATTTGTTTGGATAATTAACTCCGAACTTGGTTCAAGCCCCCTCAAGCCAACAAATCCAACTACGGTTTCTGCTAAAATTATGTGTGAACTTTTCATCAAAAAAATATGAACAACCTCATCCATTGGGCTATGGTTTGGTGGCAAGTTGTGTGGTGCTTGTCATGAGAATAACCTAGGTTCAAAACCTAGTAGATATATTGCCATGATAATGTGGCTACCCAAGTATTTCCTAGGTATGAAGTTGGGTTAATGTGATAACACTAGTTCAATGATAATGTAGAGGTGATATTAACAATGACCCTTATGCTATTGGGATTTACATAGATGAGCCCATATGCATGTCATGCATGAATTTGATCAATAGATTTAATTAAGGAGTTTCACCCTTTCTAGTCAAAAGGCCTTTGACCAAACAAAAACAATAATAATCCAGTCACATAATCACATAGTGGGTAGTCAATATTTAGCACTGTCAACTCTAGTCCAAGATGTGTACAAAACAATGCAGATGGATATGGTATTCTTTTAGTTTACACATTTGCCTCAACACTAGTAATAATCCTAGCACCTAGATCCACTAGCACTAAAAGTTTTGAACGACTTATATAAAATATTCCACCTACCCTATCTCATGCTTCTAAAATATTACATGATAATTTAGCCACTACAAATGCCTAGCAACTGCTAGCCGAGAAGGCCTTGCACCTATAACAATTATCCTTTTCCAACTTTAGAAATAGAATTTACATCATTGGCCTCTGATATTGCATTTAAATTTGCTTCTTGTTTATCAGTTTGTAAGTTCAATTGCAAATCATGTTTATGAATACTATGAAATACTATTGTGTTGTCAATATCAATAAACTCATTTTCACCATAAGAATATTTTATCAAGTCCAAAGCATAATGAACTTTGACTGGTGGATCCACTTCAAATTTTACTCCATGATCCATTCCTAAAAAAATTTCATTTTCAGTCCCACCAATTCCAGAAGTGTCCCTTTTTTTTGTTGAAGCAAGAGACTTTCCTTATATTTAAAAAACCCAAAAGTACAGTTACAATAAGTACAAAAGGCCTGAATATCTCAAGGCCTACGAAACTAATGAGATCGTACTATCAAAGATGTGACCCACTAAACAAACTAAAGGACAAGCTACCCAATCAAATTGTCCCCACGATTACAAGTTGACCCAAAGTCAAAGTCCGTGATACCTTCAATCATTAACTCACAAAGATTGAACAAAATCACGTCCCCACAAACTAGCCCAACCAAATCTAACTGTCGATTGCCCCCACAAAAAAGGACGGCTCGGAGAGATATCAGAGAGCCAAGATGCAAGGTATTTAAGGCACGATGAAGGGTGGTAAGACAACCCCCACCCCTGCCACGTGTTGAAAGCCAAGTGGAATTGCTCTCAACGAAGCAAAACCACTTACCATTTGTGAGCCTTGTGATCAAAATAAAAGCACTTAACACCTAGTTTTCCGATTCGAATGAGAAGTGTCGTGGAATTTCCTTTGTGGGAGCTATCCAACCTTTCATCCTGCTGAAACTAACAATGGAGCTCACCACTGAACATTCTATAACTGTAAATGAAACCTTGTGTTTCCATTCAAGAAATGAAGGAGATAAGTTCCCTTACCCCAAAGGAAGTTATCACCATAAAGAATAAGCCCTTTTCCAAAGAGCCGACCATCGAATTGAGTAAGAACATGCATAAAGAGCTTTAATCAAAGCTTGCCCCTCATGCCCAATAATTGAAAATTTCCTTGTCCTCTACGGCTTGAGCATCACAGAGAGCTTTTAGCCTGCTTGGAGGCATCTCCTCCCATTTCATTTCAATCTTGCAATCTGGATTAGCCACTCCTTGGTTGGCCAATAGATCTACAAGTTTATTGGCCTTCCTCTGAACATGGTTGAAGCTAACCGTTCGTAGACTCTAGAGATGTTTTTGGATTATCTGGTACACTTGTATAAGTCTCCATTGTTTTGACACAATTTTAGGCATTGTTCCATAGCTGATTTTCTTAACTGCATTTATAGAAATCTCGGAGTCTGCTTCGATGAGAACATTTGAGCTGTGATTTAGTTTAAGAAGCTCTAGACATTATTCCTAAGCCATTAATTCAGCCATTTTGTTGGTGGCTTTTCCTAAATGACAATGGAAAGTAAAAATTATTTTTCCTTCTTCATATCGTAACACACCTCCATAACCTGCTATCCCCGTGTTGCTTTTTGAAGCCCCATCAATGTTGCATTTAAGATAACCTTTTGGTGGAGGATGCTAGAACTCCTTTTCCCTTTCCAACACTCTTTCCTTTTTGCTAAGACCATTGAGGATAATCTCATGCATTCCCAGTTGCTTGAGAGTTCTCAATTCAATCGCAGTGGGAGGATTTGAGGGATAACTTTCACAGTGGTGGAAACGGTCTCCTTAATATGCTTTAAGATCAATTCCATCAGGCAAAGAGGAGTAGTTTTTTCATCCTTGAAGATTCTTTTATTCCTTTCCTTCCAAACATTCCAGATAATGAAGCTTGGTGTATAGGTCCAGGCCAAATTAAGGATCTCATACTTTGAAAAAAAAATTCTCCACTTGTTCAAGGTGTTAATAATGCTACCTTTGTCTCTGTTTGTTTGTTGAAAAATGATGTTGAAAGAATCCCACAACCAGGTGGTATAGGTGTAGTTGTTGAGAATATGCTCCATTGTCTCCTCTTGAGCCTCACATAATTGGCATCTAAAAGGCCCCATAACCCCCCTCTTCTGAATGTTTTCCCAAGTTAAAATTTTCTTGTGATGAACTAACCACAGAAACAATTTGATCTTCATTCATCCTTGGTGGCTCCAAATTTTTTGCCAAGACTTAGCCAAAACACATGGATCTAGGTTAAGGGTTATTCTTTCTGCTTCTTTGATATTAAGGACGACTTCTTTGTTTTGGCCCCATATTAATTGATCCTGCCCATATGTAACCAAGATCTTCCTCTGTTCTAATATGTTCATGAGTTCTTATGTTTCTGCTTTTATGGGGCCGTCCCATCTAAATTCTATTTTCCTCTATCTTCTCCATTTCTCATTGTCATGAGGAAGATTCTAGAAATCCCTAACTTTTATTAGTCCTTGGAAATCAGTTTCCTGCTTGATGCTCATAAAGTCATCCCTTAACAACATTGGTTCTTGTTGTCGTTTATCTTCCCAGAAGAGATTTTTTTCTCCTCCTATGATTTCCCAGAAGCTGTTTTTTTGTACCAAGCTTCTATTATCCCAGGATTTATTCCAGATGTGAGAGCCTTTTATGTTCCCTGACATTCTGATAAGATCACTCATTTTCCAGGAGCTTGCATATTTTTCTTTCCAGGTTTTAGCCCATTGCGCCCCTGGTTCTTTAACCCATCTCGACTAGAGTTTGGCTCCTAAAAAATTACTTAGAATCTCCTAATCATCTAAGCCTAGGCCTCCATGACTTTTGGGTTTACAGATTTTATCCCAAGAAACAAGGGCCCATTTCTTTCTGGTTTCCTCCTTGCCACAGAGAAAGTCTCTATAAATGTTCCTGAATTGTTTTAAGACCCCTTTGGGAGTTGGCAGGGCTGATAAAAAGAAAATAGGGATAGATTGAAGAACTGCCTTCATCAAAATCAATCTGCTAGCAAGGTTCAATGCTCTAAAAGTCCATCTTTTGATCTTGTCTTGCATCTTGTTGAGCACCGGTTCCCAGATAATTATTTGCATTGGTTTATCCGTAAGGGGGATTCCCAGATACTTTGAAGGGAAGACCTCCCTTTGGAAGCCCAAAATTCTGGAGATGTTCCTTTGAATAGCAATGTTAGTTTTTAAGAAAAAAAAATTGATTTGGAGAGATTGACTTCCATACCTGAAGCCGAGGCAAAGTCATTTAATATCTTTTTATACACTGTAGCTTCCTTGACTGTGGAGATACCCTGCAACATGGTGTCATCCAAAAATTGTTGATGAGTCAAGGCTTGTCCATTCTCCATTAATTGGAGGCCCTTGATATTTCCTAAGAATTTAGGATTTTTAATGGTTCGGCCCAATCCTTCCATCATGAGGATAAAAAGAAAGGGAGAGAGTGGGTCTCCCTGTCTGAGGCCTCTCGAAGGAGTGAATATCTCTGAGGGTGAGCCATTCACCATAATTGAAAAGATGGGTGAAGTAACCGAAGCCATAACCCATCTGATCCAGTCATGATCAAACCCAAAAGCGGAAAGGACCTTTTTTATGTAAATCCAGTTCACCTTGTCATACGCTTTTGCAATGTCTAATTACATGATCATACTGGCCTACCTTTTGCTAGTGAGAGAGTGAACAACCTTGTGGGCTTGAATAATATTGTTCAGGAGTTTCCTCCCTTCAACATAACCAGACTATTCCCCATAAATCAAAGAAGGAAGAAGACGTTTGAGTATATTGGCCAAGATCTTGGAAATAATTTTGTAAACTACATTGCATAAAGCAATGGGTTTGAACTTATCAGGAGTCAGGGCTAAGTCCTGTTTGGGGATCAGGGAGATGAAGGAGGTGTTGAAGGCTTTCAGAATGGATCTGCTTCTTTTGGAGTCCTCAACCACCTCCAAAATATCCTGTTTGACAACATTCCAGTAGGCTTTGAAAAAGTCAACATTGAAACCATCTGGGCCTCGAGCTTTTCCATTCTTTATATCTTTGATAACTATACTGACCTCTGCTTTAGTTACTGGTCTGTTCAGGTTAAAGTTATCTTCTCTAGACACCATCCTGGGAATATTCTTTATAATTTCTTTGATGTGTTGGTCTCTGTCTAGATTGTTTTCATTTGTGATGCCTCTGAAATGTTGAACCATCACAACTTCAATATTCTCATGAGAATTCTGAAGCTCCCCATCTTCATTCAATATTGAGGAGATTCTATTGTGAATTCTATTGGCTATGGTGGAACAGTGGAAAAAACTAGTGTTTCGTTCACCTTCTTTGAGTCATTGAACTCTAGACTTTTGTCTCCAAAAGATTTCCTCCTGTTTGCATAAATTATCCCAATCAAAGTTGTGTTTTTCAGCTTGCTCACTTTTGGTTTTATCAAAAGCATCTGTGATCATTGCTTGGTTTAGCTCCTGCATTTTGATCTCAACTGATTTTTTGTTTACAAAAATGTTCCCAAAATCCTTCTTGTTCCATTCTTTGAGTTTGAATTTTATGTGCTTTAGTCTTTTATGGAGGAGGAACATTTTGGATCCCTAAACCTGTAGATCTTTGGACCACCATTTTTCAATGTTGCTGATTAAATCTGGGTGGGAGAGCCAGATATTCTCAAATCTAAAGGGTCTGTTCCTGGGAGCATTAATTCCCTTGATTTCTAATTGAATTGGCCAGTGATCAGAGCCTCCAAATGGGAGAACACTCGCAGATATTTCTGTATTTGTGAGCATCAACTTCTCGGAGATCAAAAATCTATCTAACTTGGAGGAAACATGAGCATTACCTCATGTTTTGTTGTTCCAAGTAAAAAGACCATTATGCATTTCAGATTCAACCATTTGCATGTCTTTTGTGAAAGAATGGAATCTTACTAAATCTATACTGAGGATTTTGGTGCCTCCCTTTTTTTCTGAAAGAGATTTAATCATGTTAAAGTCTCCTCCAATGACCCAAGGGATTTCTTTATGTCTGCTTCTAAGATCTACCAAGGAGTTCAGAAATATAAGCTTCTCATCTATTCTCTGAGGACCATAGACATTCATAACCAGGAAGGTCTCAAACATCCTCATTGGTTGAATTATAGTTGATAAGTAATTTCTCATTGCCTTCGCATCTACAATGCTGACTTTTTGGGGGTTCCATAGAGTGAGGATGCCTCCCACTGTGTTCTCTTCTTTGACTTATATAAACTCAAATTTACTAAGCCATTTTATATGGATTTGTTTTATTTTCTGAATGGAACATTTTATTTCTTGAATGAAGATTATGTCTGACATTGCTAGTTTCATTCTGTTACTTAGCATTCTTTGTTTTATTTTACTACCTAGACCTCTGATATTCCATGATATGAACTTCATAATTAAATATTTGTAAAGGAGTAACTGGTTAGATCTTTCATCTTACCCGAATCTATCATTAGCTTTCCATACTCCATCAGGAGCTCATTTTGCTTTTTTCTGCCTCTCTTCTTTCCTGTATTTCTGGTTGCTTATCCTGGATTTAATTTTATTGTTTTCACCCCTCTGTGCTCCTGTTTCTGGATGTTTTTACCTTTCTCCTATCCTCATTCCTGAGTTTTCCATAAAAACAACTGTTGTATTCTGTTGCATTCTTTTTTAGGTAGAGAATCTATTCCTCCTTTGGTTCCTTTCATCAAGAATCCTTTCAGATCCAAGTTTTCCTTGTCGATGATTTCTTGTAGTTCATGATCTTCTAGATCTGTTTCAATTTGGGTCATTTCCTGGTCCATATCCATTTCTGCTTCACTTCTCATGTCTTCTTTTTGAGAGTCAATGTCTGGAGAATGATTTGTGTCCTCTTTTTTTTCTTTTTCTTTAGCATCTTCCTCTTGATATTATTTCTCTCTTGTGATTTCTTCAGGCTCTTCTAGCACTTGAAACTTATTCTGACTACCCTTTTGCCCCTTATTATGTTGTTGGTTTGATCCCTTTTTTCCTCCCCTTCCTCTACTAGCCACTTTCTCAAAGCTTTCAGTGCCCTTCGTTGTATTAAGTTTTTCTTTGTTATCTTCTTTGCTAAGAGGGAAATCTCTTAACAAATGCCCATGTTCATGGAATCTTCGACATCTGAAGGGTATATGTTTGTAGTCTACAATATGCACCCACTCCTCATCAAAAAATTCCAGGATAACTTCATCTGAAAGTGCTCTTGATAGATCCATTTCCACACATATCCTGGCAAAGGAGGTATATTTTCCCCTTGTTGTGGCTTCAAAAGCTTTGACATAGCGTCCTACTTTATTGCCAATGGCAGCCAATGATTTAGTTTGCCAATAATCAAGAGGTAGAGAGTAGAGCCTTACCCACACAGGAACCAAAGAGAAAGTCTCCCTCTCTGGGACAAAGTTCATTCTCCAAGGTCTCATATAGAGACCTGCTGTAGCAAAAAATTAGGGTCCTCCTTCAAATACTTTGTCTTTATCTTCGATGTTAGAGAACACTACTGTGAAGAATCCTTTTAACCCAAGATGTAGGTCAATGCTTCCTTTGGGCTTCCAATGATACTTGATCCATGTCTGTAAAGCCTTTTCAGTGGGCCATAGTCCCATGAATTTACAGATAATGGCATAGGTTCCCATATGTTCCCTGTGCTCCTGCAGAGCAGGATCATTTAATATTACTCGAGGAGTGATATCTGCTTTTGGTTTGCAAGGTCCTTTTTGTTTTTTGTCTCTTGAACCCAGACTTTTGTCTTCTTCCTCTTTGTCCTTTGTGCTGTTGTTTTCTTTTGTTCTGGTCCCATCTATTTCCTTTTCCTTATCCCTGTTTCTGTAGTTCATACCGCCTTTATTATTTCCAATTGGTGATTTACTTCTGTTGGCCACTGCATCTTTGTAGGAGGGAGCCAAGATCTTTCCCCTGCCACTCTCGATTAGAATCAAACTCTGCTCGCTCTGGTAACCCTAGCCGTTGCGTTTCTCCTATAGCTCGTTCTCCAAATCCAGAAGTGTCCCTTATTCCTAGTTCTTCATCATATTTGCGATCAACAGTAGATTCAATGGCGACCTCATTTTTCACAACAAAAATTCTCACACCCTCTGTAACTAAATTCTATGATGTATGTGGTGCAACCATAGGGGTTTCATTTATTTCCATACTACCACATTGTTCTAAATATTTTTTATTATCTAATTTTGTTGACCCAAAACAATTCTTTGCAAGTTTGTTTCTCTCCACATCTTCCACATTAAGCAACATTGTTTGGTTTTCACCTTCTACCTAGATTTGATTCTGTAAACGTGAAAGGTTTTACTCATAAACCTTAATTTGAACAGGAATGATAGAAACCTCCTCTTCTTCATCATCCATTTTATCTTTGCAATTTTCTATGTGCATACTCTCTTTTGAAAGCTTTAGTTTTGGCTCAAAATCATTGTTTGTCTTTGGTTTTTTCAGTGCAATACCAACATTTATATGCCCCTACAACATTAATCATGCAGACTGTGAGCCAAAAGTTTTCTTCTAATTAGATTTAGATTTTTTTAAGGTTATAATAAACATATGGAAATGCACAGTTATAGAATATGTGAAATAGAAGCTTAACATGACAAGCATACAAAGTGAGTAATTCCCAACAAATCTAATTCCATAAATGATGGACCAACTAATACTCGGGGAAAATTTTAATGATGGAAAACTATATTGTAGTTTAAAAACATTGGCGAATATCACTAGTCCCTGATATCCAAGCTATAAAATGTTTATTGATGTATTTTTAAATTATTTAAAAATTATAATTAATTTATATATACTGTCTATATAATGTTGGTTATTTTAAGGTAGAATAATTTTATATTTTAAATTTTGGGCAAATGATTTTTATAAAAAATGGAAACTGTTGAATTTGTTTTCAGAAAAATCATGGAAAATTAGCCCACCTACGAATATTAGCCCCTAAAATTTTCCATGTTAATACCATATTTTTCAAAGTACTATCAACTATTACCACTAGTGTCTATGTACATGAAACACCAACATTGCATAAACTAAATCACTGCAATGTTAGAAGGGAAAAGCTATTTCTAGAAAAAAAAGAAAGAAAAAACTCAAACAAAACCCAACAAATTAAAAGGCATTCTTAATTTTGAAATATTTTTAAACACCACACAAATAAATAAGTTATCCTTTGTTTGAATTTATAAATAGACATTAAACCCTATCAGAACTTCAAAAATGAGTTACCTTACCCCTCTCAGGGGCCGCATAGAAATGTCATCTCAGGGCCCGAGATAGTTCACATCATACCAACGAGAATTCAAGTTCCTATAGATGCCATTAGTGAGATGCATCTTCCAAACAACAACACATTTCACAACTAATTCTTCTATCAACCATATATTTAGGATTTCTTCTCTACAACCTTATATGTTAGGATAATAGAGATGCACATACAATTATTGTTGACTTGTAAGAGGAGCATCCTTCTTAGTCTTCCTGCACAATCCAAGATAATTTCTGCAATAATTCATGATATTCTCTTCCTTCTACCCTTGTAAATGATTTTTTTTCTCAAGTTTTAGCTCTTAATATTACACACACAATTGTATTTATTTTTAGCACCCCCTCTTTGGATGGTTTTATCTTTATCTTTCTTCTTAGAACTTAGATCTTAGTTCTTGCACAAAATCATCACATTTGTTTTTGCTCTTGGTTTTATAGGAGTGTTTCTTTGACTCCTATTTTGTATCAACATCATTGTACTTCTTAATATTATTAACCTATTGTTGTTTTAATTTTTTGAATGTTAACAAAATTAGATTATCTTATATTATCTAGACACTCCATGTAACTGCTCAAGAACAAGGACATGATCATATTTCTAATAATTTTAAACCAATTGTTTAATTGTCTTTCAAACCAATTTTAAGCAACAATTCCACCTGTGTGGAAAGAATAAAAAATATAAAATAGTGCTCAAAATGAGCAAAAACTACTACAACTATACTATTCTAGATGATGTTTCCTCTGTGATTTCTTTGAATCATTTCCTTCTTCACAAACAAGAAAATTGAAACTTCAATTTGAATTTTTTTATCTCTTTCCATTATCTCATGATTTATTTCTACAACTCTTAATGTAGTCAAGAAATAATTTAAGAGTCAAACCTATAATGTCTTTCCAAAGGCATGGAGTGTTTGCTCTAATAGAACTGTATAAAAAATTGGGGAATCATAATATTGTAACCTTTTTTTAGGGCCTATTCATTTAAACTAGATTATGCTAGGAAGGCCTCTGGGAAGATCAAGGGAATGTCTAGATATCAATGTTAACTCAATTAGCATTTACTATTGGATGAATGTATATTAATCTCTTAATTGTTTTTGTACTTCCAACAACTCAATTTTCACCCCCTTAGTTTTTCATTGAGCACCTTTAGGTGTTTTCATAATGGAAAATCGTACTGTATTTTGAATGTTCCACTATCATTAAAGTGAAATTGATTTCCAAGTGTAAAAATAGAGGAAGAGAAGCAAGTAATGTGTGATATTAATAATCTTATTTTCATTGTTTATATTGTTCAATGGATCCCACCTTTAGTTGTATTTGACAATGGCTGGAAGGTTGGAACCTAAAACAATTTGTCAGAAAGGGCTTCTTCCTTTATTAATGCTTCCTCATCAATCAACTATATTGTGTCAAGGAACTTGGTTCTATAGGTTTTGTAGTAGCCTAATGGTTTGTTAGCACCGTAGGAACTTGATTTTTTATATTGACTACGTGTATACTCTATTGGTATTATATGGATTGAACTCCCAAAAATTCCCATGCAAATGTGGAATTTCCTTCCATGATTGGCCACAAAGTTGGGAAATATTATATTCTCTCATGTTGTCAATTCATACTGAAATAGGATATGGGTCAAGGATTGCATTAAAGTTGACTTTTCAAGAGAGTTTAGAGATAAAATTTGGAAATTTGGCTCTAATTTTATGATTCAGAAACTTGTTTATCTGAATATGTGAAATGTCTATTTTAAGCCCCATGATAGGAATTGTTACATAAAAAACTATTTTTTTCTGAAAAGAAAACCCTGAGAAAGCTAAGCCTACCCCCACCCTTACCCCTCCTAAACAGTCACTCACAATGGAGGTTAGATAGAAATTTAAAAGAAAAAGAATAATAATGATGAGAATACTAGGTGCCAACATAAGAAACAAAGAGGTTAGCCCTTTCATATTACAATGAAAACATAGATCCCTAAGAATATCGTAGATCAACAAACTCGAAGTGTCACTCAAGGGATGCATGTACCATCACCCCAAAGGGATAATCTCCCAAGAGTAGAGACAAAGTGTTTTTCATATACCCATCGAATAATAAGATGTTTGAATCATCAAATGAAACAATGCCAATCCTCCCACTAGAAGTTAGTAGGCACAATAGGTCCGTAAATGGTATGGTGGGAAAAACCAATTTCCATATCAAGCAAGCCTACAGAGTGAGAAGGGAGGGAGGGGCAAGGGGAGGGGAAAGGGGTGGAGGACAATAACCATAATCAAGAAATTCTAAGTGCTGTAGCCTAAGCCACACATATCCATAGTATGCAAATAAAATTCATGTCATATACATGTCCCAGGAATTTTAAAATTCCATACCTAGTAAAACCTTCACAAATTAAGGTTTAAAGCTCCTTAGATAAACTCTATGTGGAAACATTTCATGTGACTATCCCAAGTCTAAACTTTAATAGACCTTTGAGTGGAACCTTATACAACCCTTCATAATATTTGGTTAATTCCTATTACTCGTGCATATCAATAGTACCCTTTTAACTCTGGTTTTAGTTTAACCCAACATTAACCATAATACATTTATTCAGCTCATTTCTATTATAACTCTTGTATAATAGAAATATTTCATAACCCATACTTAAAACCTTATCTTTCCATTGATTCACAAGACTTTACACAGTTACCAATGCTCAACCTGCACTTCAAATCTCCACCATTGATTTGTCTCATCCGATCCAATGGTTGTCACATCGTTTGCTCACCAACTAACTCAGACAATTTCCATTGTCGATGTGACCCATCCAATTGAACGACTATTGTGAAATCTTGCGTAGATACTTGCACAATCGATATCAAGTTGAGAGCATGTGTATAAAGTGGTTTTCACGTGCTACTTGTCGACTGCTAAGAGTAATCACGTGAAATTTTAGAGTACTTTTTATTGCTTTGAGACTGCACAAGATACTACTTACTGCCTATGAAGACCACTCCATCATTATACACGTTTTCCACCCTTCTATCAACACGTGCCTTGATGTGATCCATCCATATATTAACTTAATCTCCTACGATAAGATCTTCGTCGCTCATCTTCCATTAATCTTGTTTGTTGATCTGACTGATCCAATGGTTCTTTTGCACTGTTGCTTCATTACTCCTTCCTTTCACTGATTTTGATCTTCGATTATTATTCCACTTGACTTCTTCCTAAACTTTGTTATGTGTATTATTTAAATGCTACCACTCCTGAGCTTTGATTTGGTTATTCAATCAGACTCCAACATTGTCTGATCATCGCAATACTCCTTTGAGCATTGTCCTCTCTCTCATATTCTTTTTGAATTCCCTACACACTTATGTTATGCAGAATTACTCTAATCCACACACATTTTATAGTTCAATTATTTCATATACACCACACAAACTCAAAAATTGCACTTCTATATTAATAAATAAATGCTTACACAATGAATTCCTTCTCGTCCTGATCTTCTATATCAGTGGCCTTTCCTTTCCTACCCGTAGGCTTACAGTCAAACCTTATCTAATCTCTAAACTCTAATTCTCACTTTGACTAACTCACTAACTCTCTATATGCATTTTAGGCTCACATTTATACAAAAGGTTTTGTAACCCATTTTGGTTCAGATCCTTAATCTTTTGAACTAAAGCTTGAATATCCTCTAAGTCCACTTTTGACTCAACTAATCCCTAAGGATCCTCTCTAGTTCCACAAATCATGAAACCAAATCCTAATCTAAGATTTTCAATTGATTCTCGAATCTCTCAATCTCTCAACTATCCTAATTCTCTCATGTTCTCCAACATCCGAGAACATTTACAAATATGCCTCACAATACTTCATTAAATATTATTCTTAATATCTCTGACAAAATTACTTAAAAGAATTAAAATTACATTAATTTAATGCTCAGGAAACCAACTTCCTTGAAAACACAAGACCCCTTATGTCTACTAAAATACAATGAAATTACTAAGCTGGATGCTCTTGCATCACTAAGGAAAGTAGTAAGATGAAAAACTATCCTTAGTTGGATTGGCTTTTAAATAAAACCCATTTTATCTTGGAAAGAAAAACAAGATCCATGAGCTAGGCATGTCTTAAGAAATGCGAAGGGTATAAAATCCAAAGGTGTACAAATTAGGGCAAAACTCCATAGGACTCAGGGACAGGGATAAACGCACCAAAATATTTTTTTAGGCTCTTCAACTATAATAGGAGTTTAAAGATATCAAAACTATTCAAACTAGAAAAGGTAGGCTCATTAAGAATAAATATGATTTTCAAAATCTTGTAGCCTACCAAAAAATAGAGATCACATCCAACACTCCAATGAGAATTATAAAGAAGAGGCCTTGAATCAATGTTTACAAGTTATCCCTTCTAAATTTTATCATGAGGATATAGAGGTTTGTGAGTTGAACATCTGACCAAATAAATTTAACATGACCCTAGGTAGCATGGCTGATGCTAAAATTCCAAGAATAGATGGGCTTCCTTGTGAATACTACAAAACCACTTGGGAGTTCTCTGGGCCTGTCTTGCTGAAAATTTACAAGAAGTTTTAAGATGCAATTTACTTGACATTATGATCAATTATTAATCCAAAAAATGTTAAGCTCATACCCAAATTAAGTGACCCTAAACTAACATCCACCTATATTTGAAAATCCTAAATAAATTCCTTTTCAGGAAAAATTAATTTATCCTCAAAATCCACCTTTCGACCCTTCTGGTCTTTTAAGAACCATCAGGTAAATGTTTCCCTCTAGCACCAATCTGATATTTGACAGCTACTAATGGTTCAGTTTCCACTTTGAGCATGACCAATATGTGGCTCATCAAGATAATTTCACTAATCCAACCTGAAAAACAACTCATGTACTTTATTCTTTTTCCCAATATCCTTCAAAAAGACATAGTGTGTTGACAATTTTTCTAGAACCTTCTAAGTTCTTATCAACACCTAGAGAGGGAAAAATGGGCCTTACCAGACTCAAATGGGATATTTGTTGCCTTAGCAGGAATGAGGAATTTGGTTTCACTGATGTTTCCAAGTAGGTGCAACCCTTTCTATTATATGGATTGTTAGGATCATCCAAGAAAACAACAGCTAAAAAAATATTTTACAACCTAAAATGGCCAAAGGCACTCCCTAGGTGTGTGACATTAATGCAAACCTTTCTTATGTGATGGAAGATGTATACCATAGGATATCTTAAAAAAATGTTTTATATATGGTGCATCATTTTTTTTATCTTAATAATAAGTATTTTGTAAGGGATCCTTGGTCTTAGACAAATATACTCAATAAAAAGGGCCTTTAACTAATGTATACAATTACCAAATGTATGAGTTCCTTCAATTAGAAAAACTTGAGAATAATTTTAATCTCAAAAATAAATTACAAGGTTTCTAACCTATTACCTCCTTATACACTTTTTTTGTAAGCTGAGGTGGGACTCTTTCTATTACTTTATACAAAATAAAACAGAACATAGTTCCAGAACATAATAACTCGCCCTCATGGGGAAACCGAGTGTTTTAACCATCTAAAATTTTTAATCGCCAACCAAAAATAGAAGGCCCAAAGTCTGATTATCTTTGCAAGATGAACTAAACAGTCCTGAGTACTCCTAATCCTACTAGTCTGCATAAATTAAATTCCCTTATCTAGAACATGCAGAAAACTATATTTAACTAAATTATGTATTTTCATATACATATCTTTCCTCAGACATCTTCAGTTGCAGGTTGCTGGTTTTCTCCTCCGTCTGCTCCCTGATGTTCTCCCTTCAAAAGCTACTGTAATTCATCCATTTTCTTCTCTTGTCTTTCTAGAGCACTGTGAATGAACCTTAGTTCCCTACGCAGCTCAGGGCCTCCCTGCGCTATTTCCACCATCTCAGTAGCAATTTGCTCTAGTGCTTTTGCCAATAACCTTTTCATTACCCAAAAAATGTGGAGAGATTGCTTGAACAGAGATATTCTTCCCCTGGTGTTTCCTGGGTCTTGCAGTAAGAATTCCCAATCCTCCATTTCTTCGTCAAATTGGCCTTGTAAAGACTCCTCCTCCAGATGCTGCATAAGTCTTCTAACCTCTGGGTTTGTATTCTGCTGATAAGCTCTCTCAGCCTGGTGAATTTTCTGCTCCATCGATCTCCTTGTTTTTTTTGCTGGTGCTGCTTCCTGCTTGGAATTCTCGCCTTTGTCACCTTCAATCCTACTCTGCCTCTATCCTCTCTTGCCACCCGTGTCTGTCCTGCTTCTCGAACCCTTATCATTTCTTATCCTGCTGTATCTTCTTACGCGCTCCTCCTGCGATGCTGGATGATCCTCTTTCAACTGCTGGTTCCTAGCGCCTGTAGATCTGTCCTGGGCTTTATACTTCCTGTAGGCTTCGCGACAGGGTTCTACGTCCTCAGAATCGTCCTCAATCTCAAAAATTTCTGCCGGGAACTCCTCTTTCACAACAGCCTTGTCTTTCCTTTCCCTGTTCTTGTCAGCTATAATATTCAGCTCCTCTGCCACCCTAGACTTCATCCTGGTCTCCATGCTATCTCTAGTTATACCACGGGGTATGTTTTGGTTCCAGTTAAAAATTTTCCTGTCTCGCTGTTTCGCTACTGTCCTGACCTCTGCGCTCTGAATTGGAAAGAAACAAAACTGCAGCCTTTCCTTACCCGTCTAGGTCCTTATAGCTTTTCTATCATCAAATTATGCCACTATATCGGCGATGCAATGCCGCCAATTATTAGCCAGGATGTTGCCTCTCCTGGCCATCATTCCTTGTTTATTGTTTACCATCTGAAGATCTGACATGCCGCTCCACCATCCTCTCCGATCACATGCATTAATTATTTCACGGTGGGAGTGATCCTGAGATACCTTCCACGCACGTCTTCGGTGTACTGCGCGGTGCATTACCATCATATCATCCCTCTGTCCAAACTGACCTGCATTCATTAACCGGGATCTCCAGTCCCATTCACCTATCCAACTCATTAATCCTGACATTCTCGCGCGTTGCCTGATCATGATCCTCATTTATAATCGTTGCTAAGTTTGCCCAATCCCTGCTGGCACAAACCGCTTTCCATTGGCTGTCTACCATGCTGTCTCATCCTTTACAGCCCCAGTTCGCCAAGAAGTCGGCCGCGCGGTTCCCATTCCGCCTAACATGGTAAAATAACTTGTAATCAATCCTTCTTAGCAGACCTGCTATCTCTTGGACAATTCCGGCAGTCCTCCAACTACTCGTAATTTGTTCCCAATCTCTTCCATTGCTAAGTTTCTTCAATATTTCAATCGCGATCTGAGAGTCACCAACTATTTCCAAGTTTGTATAACCATTTCTGATTGCAATCCTCAGCCCCTGGTGGATCGCCCAAAGTTTCGCCTCATTATTCGTCATTTCCCCACCCCATTCAGCATAAATCCACCTTACATGTTTCTGACTATCGCGAAAAATGCCTCTGAAACCAGCATTGCCAAGATTCCCTTTCGATGCTCCATCAAAATTTAATGTGATGAAGTTATCTCTGGGATAAATAAAGTTATCTGGGATTTGGGCTCGCGCACTATGCCTGCTACCTTGCTTATGATAAACCATCTCATACTTTAAATTTAAACTATTCAGGATCATCTCCTCTGTTTGGTTAGCTTTCCAGTCCTCCATGTCCCATTTCTCCACCAAGATTGTTTCCCTCATTAGATTGACCGCTCATTTCCATATAATTGCCGAGTCTTTGGCTTTGTCCTGGAAGATCCGACAGTTCCTTTCTTTCCATATCATCCATAGCACGAAGCCTGCAATAAGATCCCAAGCTCTGCTAACAAATTTACATTGGAATTTCTCCTGATTCCACTGGAAAATGATTGCGTTAATGTCTCTGAGAACTATCTTCGATTTACCGAATATCTTTCTTATATCCATCCATAATTTCTTAGTGAACGAACAGTTAATTAGGAGGTGATTGCGGGTCTCTTCTTCGTTTTTACAGAGACAACCTCTTGAAGGTCCGCTGAAGCCTTTTTTTTTTAATTCTGTCCCAAGTTAGAATCTTGTTTTTAGCTGCAAGCCATATGAATAGGGAGACTTTCGGCCACCATTTACTTCCCCATATAATTTTCCATTCAAGATTCTCCTCATCTATAGCATGTATGTCCGTTAAATAGTATGCCTCTTTGACAGTGAAAGAACCTTTCATGGAGTTCCCCCATCTAAGAATGTCCCTTCCTGTGCGAGCTTTAATTTTCCTGGATTCCACCCCTTTCATATATGCTTCTTGTTGCTCTTGGTTTAGATCGCAATCCCATTCAATTAAATCTATCCATTTTCTCCAGATTCCATCCAATTCATTATCTTTCCAATAGTCTTTGACACAGTTTCGATTTCTCCCTATTCTTTCCTGTAGTTGTTCGACCATTTGAATTCTATTCATTTTTTCCTTCTGCTGCCATTTTTCATCCCAGAAATTGGCTTCCCCTCCACCTCGAACTTCCCAGAAAATATGCTTTTCAACAACATCTCTGTTTTGTCGAGCTAGATCCTAGATTGTTGAACCCTTGGGGGTTTCCCTCTGTCTTAAAATGTCAACTGTTGTGTCTGGCATATTGTATTTGAGTCTCCAAATGGCTTTCCACAGATCATTACCCTCCCTTAGCCATCGCCACCAGAGCTTCAATCCTAACACTTTGTTGAGTTTTTCCGGGTCACATAAACCCAATCCTCCTTTTCCCTTCCTCTCTGTAAGGTGTTTCCAAGAAACAAGGGCCCATTTTTTCTGATGATTCGCCCCTCCCCAGATGAAATTTCTCATGATCTCTCTAATTTTTGAATAGATTCCTAAAGGGGCTACCATTATCGATAGAGGATATATGGGAATAGCTTGGAGGACTGATTTCACCAGCACTATCCTCCCTGCCATGTTCAGAGTTCTAGAATCCCAGTTCGCTACTCTGTTTCTCAATTTGTTCAAGACTCCTTGCCAATTTTTCAATTTTTTGGATGTGAAGTCCAGCAAATTCCCCAGGTATTTCGTAGGCAACTCTCCTCGTTTAAAGCCCAGCAGTCTTGTAAGATGAGTTTTAATTTGTTCCATCGTGTTAAATATAAATACACAGGATTTGTCTCTATTAATTTCCAGTCCAGAGGCATCAGCAAATAAGTCCAAAATCCTCTTCAGCTGCCTCACTTCTTTTACAGTTGGTTCCCCGAATAGCATAATATCATCAATGAATTGCTGATGGGTTAAAGGAAAATCATTACCCCATAGCTTCAAGCCCTTGATTTTGTTCGCTGCCCGTTCTTTTTTAATATATCTACCAAGGCCTTCTGCTGCCAATATGAAAAGAAACTGAGATAATGGGTCTCCCTGTCTAATTCCTCTAGACGCATTAAAAGTTTTTGAGGGGGTACCATTAACAAGTATGGAGAAGTTCGGGATTGAAATTAGACTATGAATCCATTTTACCCATCTCTTACTGAAGCCAAAACTTTCCAGGACTTCTTCCAAGTATTTCCAATTCAGTCTATCATAAGCTTTCGACAGATCTAATTTAATCATCATGCCCTTCTGATTTTTCATTTTTAAAGAGTGGATGACCTCTTGGGTTACTACTAGGCCATCTAGGATTTGTCTACCTTCTACAAAACCCGTTTGTTCAGTAGATATTAGCTTATCCAACAGGGTTTTCAATCTTTTCGCAATCAAGGTTGTTATTATCTTGTAAATAACATTACACAATGCTATGGGTCTAAACCCATTGGCATTGTCTAAATTATCATTCTTAGGAATCAAAGCATAGAAGCTGGAGTTAATAGCAGGCCATACCTTCTGGTTCATCCGAGATTCTTCTATCAATTCTAGGATTTCTCTTCCCAGAAAATGCCATCCCGCTTGGAAGAATTCGATCGTGAAGCCATCTGGACCTGGAGCTGTATCTCTTTTCATGGATTTTACTATTTCTTCTATCTTCTCTAAGTTGGCAGCTCTCATCAAAGCATTATTTTGGTCTTCTGTAACTAATCGTGGAATGGCTGAGCATATTTCCTTTATTGCTTCCGATCTGTCTACTATAGGCTCAGCTAGGATATCTTTGTGATGTTCCACCAGCACTTGTTCGATCCCTTCTTGCTCAACTACTCTCTCACCATTCTGGTCTTTGATGGACAATATCCTGTTTCTTTGTCTGTGTTGAATCATTGCCTGATGGAAAAATTTTATGTTTATTTCCCCTTCCCTTAACCATTTTATTCTTGACTTTTGCCTCCATAGCATTTCTTCTTGCTTTCGCCTTTCCTCGAGTTTTCCAAGAATTATCCCTTCTTCTCTAATGCTTTCCTCTGTCCTACCTTTTTTTATTATCTTCTGTTGCAGTGATTCCATTTCTCCTTATATTTTTTGTTTATCCTCCAAAATGTTACCAAATTCCTCCTTGTTCCATTTCTTGATTCTCCCTTTCAGCTCTTTAAGTTTTAGTTGGAATGTATGCATCTTTCCTTTACCCTGAACTGAACTCTGCGTCGACCATTCTTCCATTTTATTTATGAATCTCGGGTCCCTTAACCAAAAAGTTTCAAATCTGAAGGGTCTCCTTCCACGGTTCCTTTTAATATCCACCTCTAGTCTGATAGGCCAATGGTCAGATCCAAGAGATGGCATGATCTTCGCTTCAACGAAAACATCCTTGTTCATAATAGTTTCTGATACTAGGAAGCGATCAAGTCTCGAAGCTATCTGATTCTTGCCCCCCTTCCTATTGTTCCAGGTGCAGATTCCACTGATAGTTTGAATGTCTACAAGTCTTAAATCATCAATCATATCATTAAACATTTCCATGTATTGATCTGACTTTCTTATCCCTCCCTTTTTCTCCTCTAGGGATCGGATTAAGTTAAAATCACCTCCTATAACCCATGCAGGCTCTGGATAAATTCTACGAATTTCTTTCATGTTTTGTATAAAGCTTTCTTTCTCTCCCGGGGTATGTGGGCCGTAAACCCCTGAAATGACTACCTTTTCTTTCGTTCCTACTACTCTACCAATGCCTGTAAGGATTCTGGTCATATTGGTCCAGTCTTCTAGGATTATGTCGTTTGTGTTCCACAAAATTGCAATTCCTCCCGCAGATCCAATAGCATCTTGCCCCATAACTTCGTATTGGAGCTTATGTTTTTTAATTATTTCTTCCAACTGCTGCACTGAAATTTTCGTTTCCTGAAGAATCATAATACTCAGTTTGTCTTTCTTAAATTTCTCTTTCATATACCTCTATTTTCCTTTACTATTTAGACCCCTAATATTCCAGCTGATGATAATCATTTAAAACTTTTGATAAGAGGGGAAGAATACCTCTGACAGAGGTATCACTTTACCTGAATTTATCAGTGTTTCTCCCATGGTCTGAATGGCTTCACTCAATGCTTTCCGTCCTCTTTTCCTGCTGTTTTTTCCAGAAGCATCCATTCCCATCTGATCATTCTCCTGTTCTCTTTCTATGGTTATCTGTTTGTCCATGTTTTCCCCTTTTTTTCCTTGTACTTTTGAAATGCTTCTTTGTACAATTGTTTCTGTTTCTCTGGTATGAATCGGTTATCCAGGTTTTTCCATTCCTAAATTAACTGTTTCATGATTTTTTCCTCCTCCACCTCATTTTCCTTCTGGTTCTCCACTTCCATCTGGGATTGATCTGTTACTGTTTCTGACTTTCCCACAACCCTTTCTTCAACTGCTTTCCTCGTACATGTTTCTTTTCCCTTTGTTTCTTTAACTATTTCCATTGGTGTATTTCCAAGCTCTTCATCATCCTCTAGGTTCACTTCATAATCCTCGTTTTCATCTTGGAGGATTTGAAACTTGTTTTGACTCACTGTATTAAGGGGCTTTTCTTGAGTCTGAGGTTTGGGGCCATCTTTGCCTTGTTTCTTCCTTCTTGAAACTTGTTGAAAAACCCTATCTGCCTCTCCCATTTTTCTGATTCTCTTTGATGTTCTTCTTGGTTTCTATCAAACCCTTCCTCCTTATTCAGTGGGCATTATCTATATAGATGGCCGTATTCGTGACATTTACGGCACCTGAACGGAATATGTTCATAGTATATTGGCTGTTTCCAGATTTCATCATGATATTCCAGTTCAATAGATTCTAGAAGGGGCTCTGCTATATTCATATATACACAGAGCCTTGCATATGAAGTATATTTGCCTCGCTTTGTTGCCTCTGCTATTTTAACAAAGCCCCCGATTGTTTTCCCAATCCCCTCTAGGATTTTAGGGTCCCAAAATTCCACTGGTAAACCAAACAATCTAACCCAGATTGGGGCGGCCAACATTCTTTCATTTTCAGGGATATATCTTTCTTCCCAGTATTTCATAAACAGACCCGCATTATTTATAAAATAGGGTCCCTCCTTAAAAACCCTTTCTTTGTCCTCCAGATTCGCGAAGATGGCTATAAAAAACCCTTTTTCTCCCAGTTTCAGATCTATATGTCCTTTTGGTCTCCACCTTTGATAAATCCACCTATACAGTTGCTTCTCAGTTGGCCAATACCCTACAAACTTGCAAATCAGAGCATGGTCCTTCATGTAGCAGTTATATTCGTCAAGTTTGTTGCAGGGAATTCCATATCTGGGTTGTTTTTGTGCCCTCGGAAGGCATTTCCCACCCATCCTCTTTTGCCATAGGTTACCCATCACTGGTGCATTATTCTCCTTCAGATTACGCTGCGTTCTGGTTGTACTGATTTCCCCTGCTACAACATTTTTGTAGGAGGGGATCTCTCCCCTCCCCTGCTGATTTTCCATTTCCTCCTCAGCTCTAATGCTTTTAATATTTATCCTTGTTTCTCTGCTGAATAATTATCACTTAAACTGTTTATGCTTCGAGATTTCCTTACTCAGTCCGCCTACCGTGCCTCTCGTCAACTGCTGCCCCACGATGTCTGTCTACAGCTCTCATTGAGGCCAGACCCGACATTCCCGCTCCATCGATCGCTCCGCCCAAACCCTAGTTTTTCAGCCCAGCCTCCAATCGATTTATCCGTTGATATCATTACCTCCTTATACACTTGCCAATATAACAATGAAGAGTTATGAGAGCAGTTGTAGAGAATGGATATAGAGATTCTTCACACCTGTCTTTTATCTATGTTGCTCACCTTTATATTACTTTACGAGTCCTTAGATAAATATAAAATTGCACAAAAGTTAGGGATGTTTGGTTCCTATTGAAGATGGTTATCATATTTCAACTATTTGTGGAAAATTTCCCTGGAGCTCAAAAATACCTTCTTAGCTTGTCCCTTTTACATCAAGATCTCTCTAACAGATATAGGTCATCCTACACTATATAATGTGTCATAAGGAAGATTAGGATCTACATCTCTATTCATTTTTCAACTTAGCATTTTGCGTGGACTTGAATCAATTTTTTGGCTAAACCCTTCCTATACTCCCCCTTAGATTGGTTGTCAAGCTTCTAGGAATTACCATACCCTTGTGTATCACCATTTCACACTACATGACAACTATTAAGTGTGGAGATCCTCTACTACATTTAGAATCATAGCCATAATTTTATCTTTATGTGGCCCCATTGTTAGATTTCAATCATTAATTTCAAAAAGAAGTAATTCACTTGTGTATTCTTTAGATCTGTCCACATGCAAACAATTTCCAAAGCACTGGGAGTTAGATACTTACACTTCTAAAAGAAAATTTCCCCACCCTCAATATCCAGGAAGAAACAGGATAGCTAGTTTCTCCTAGTTGGACAAGAAATATGAAAAATGTTTTTTAGGGTTGAATATTGTCAAAGCTACTGTGGCAAGATGTGATGCTGGTGCAGAGACCCAAAATGTGGAGATACCCTAGGCTCCCATAAATCATTTGAATTCTATGTCTACTTTAGGACTACTTCCTATCAATAAAGGATTTAATTTTGAACTTTTTTTCTATGAATTTGAACTTTCAGCCTATACCCCGCTTTTCCAAATTTGTTTCTCTTGTTTGCCAATGTTGGCCTAGTTTTGTTTGTTTGGTATGACCCATCAAACTGGTGATTTAGAATATTAAATACTAGGTTTCCTCCCTGACATTAGTTTGTGATTTCCTTTGTTTCTATCAAAGAAGGGAAAGATTTTGATTGTGTGCATAGCAACATTTTCAATCAATAAAAGTATCATTATTAATGGAAAAATGAGGAAATCTCACAATCAAAATTATGTCAATGATTAAATTAAGGCCTCAAAATGAAACCAACCAAACCATCATGCACATAGTGTCATGAAAGTTATTGGGGAGAATCATCTTCATTCAATTATTACCATAGAAAAATACACCATGAAGATAAGAAAACACAATTTTAATAATGAAACAAATGTCCCATATCCAGACGTGTGTATACCTATTATCACAAGAAGTTTATAGTTATGGAGAAATAGATCACATATGTAAACAATCCAATAAATCATTTACATATTTAAATTATGGAATGTTTCAATATCATTGGAATATCATACAATGTACACCAAATTACTTTTAGTGACAACCAGGGATACAATGGAGATTAAGGAACACCCATCTCATATGCAACAAACTTTTCTAAGAAAATCTAATCAAACAATTGGGTTTGGTCTTCCAATGTTGGAGTTCCAATTACAGCTCAACGCCAAAATTTCAAAACCAATATAATTTAAACCCTAATAGAAATATGGACTTTCCTGAGCTCATGTCCTTGAGTTTACTGAAATTTACAAGGGGATTGATTCATCATTGGGTGTATGAAATTTTAACTATTTTGATTTTTCCCGAGATTGAACACATAAAAAATTAAAACCCACCGAAATTTGCAAGTGGGCTTCCCGATGTTCAATAATTTAAAGCCTTCAATATGAAAACCTTTCACTTCACAGATACTTGAAGGATGGTTTTGCAGTAGTAGATGTTGCCAAAATTTTGAAGGGAAACGTAGCATTTACCCTATGGAAATTGATCTCCTAGTGCCTTTTCTAGTATTTTCCTAGTAGTTCCCGTGACTATATGATCACGTTATGATTATTGGGGTTCTATCACGACTTCAAAGATCGAATCATTAAGATCACAAATTACATGATGATCAAGAAAAAATAAATGGGTAGGGTGTAAATGTAAATGAATTAAATTCAATTTTAAAATAGTGATTTATAAAGTGTTATATATATCAAGTTTGTTAATTTAAGGTCATTTGATAATTGATCAAGTCAAATGTCATATATTTGATAAAATTTGAAAGTTTGTCGGATAAATGGTAAACAACCAGTTGTCATCAAATATTCGAAGAACAAAATTAGTTTTGGATATCCAACTAGTGTATCATCGAATATCTGATGATAATTGTGTTTATTAGATATCTGATGAAATTTGGGGCTTTAAAAAAAAATCAAGCAAAATCTGGCAGTACGGTCGAATTGCTAGAGTACAACAGTGTCATATTTTTTACCCATACATACTTGTGAATTTTGCTAAATCTAGCATAAAATTAAACTCCAAGAGAGGCCCCAAAGGTACTTAGGTCACTATCTAAATACCCCAATAATTCCTACTATATATATATATATATATATATATATATATTAAATATATATATATATATATATAAACCTTGAAATATTTTAGTCAATGGCACAAATTGCACCCACATAATTGTGAAAGGATAGAGAGAGAGTAAGTTCCTCCTTATAGAGGTAAGGTCAAAGCGAAAGAAGGGAATCCAACCTAGGATAATGGTTAAAATAGCTTGAATTTTCACACATTATGCCTTTTGTAACAATTTGATGAGAAATAAAATAAGGGTATCAATTTGTATTCAAATTACTAACATAAACACCTTATTCATATTATTGTAGTACTTGTTAGGCAGTCACATTTTTGTTCCTAGCCTAAATCAGTCATTCACATTAGTCATTTTTAGTTGTATTACTTATTAATTACTCATATATTTCAACTTGGGACTAAATTAGTCATTTATGCTAGTCATTTTTAGTTGGGTCACTTAATATTTCTCATTTTTAGGAGTATTTCACTTGGAAAAGTGATAGTGAATAACGTTTTTAGTCACTCAGTCACTAATTTCTAATTTTATACTAGTGGGTAATGGATCCCATCTTTAGCTCATAGAATTATTTTCCGAATGCATCGTAGTATATCTCAGATAGATACTTCTTCCTGAAAATTGTTTCAAACTCCCTCCAAGTCAAGACTTCTTCAAGAATGCCTCTAACATTCTTCACATCTTCCCACCAAATGTCTTATTTACCTTTAAGATTGAAGGTAGTCTAATGTGTGCTTTATGCAAATCGTTTTGTCAATTTTGGACAAAGTCAAGGGATTTATGAGCAAATGGAAGCAAATACTTAAGGAAAACAGGAAAGAGGATTTGTAGGGGGGTGTCTCCTTCATTTATGACCCCTTTCCTCGAATCCTCCATCAGCAACTCGAACCACAAAGGTCCACATTGATGCATCCAAGGGGCAGCCGAGCAAGTAAAGAAGGGCTGCTATTTATCTCCAGTTCCGGGAAGCCGAGATCCTTGATTTTAGGAGGACCGTTGGAGGAATCCATTCATATAAATAAGGGGGCTTAGAGACTCAGTAGATTAGCCAGTCAATAGTATAATTTTCGCACTTTTGTGCAGCACTTGTTTAACTTATTTTTGAGCTCCTTTTTTAGAACAATTTATGTAATGTGGCTTTTATTCTTGATAATGGTGATGAAACAGTTTTTGAGGCAGCACTGATCTCCTTCAGAGGGATGAAGCTCTTGGGTTAGGGCCCAACCCAAGCTACCCAACATCTCTTGGTTTTTACTTATATGTTTTTGCTTCAATTCATGAGTTAGTTTCTGTTACATAGATTCATTTGACTTTGTTTAGTTTAGGTTTCTTTTGATGTTTTGCATAGTTGTTTTTGTTTCAGTTTCTTAAGTAGGTTAATGCAGTGACAGGCTAAGATTCAAAAATTCCAAAAGCAAGGCCTGATCTCCTTTCTCCCTTTCTGGGACTATGATTCAAGGTCAAGGCACTATTGTTGCCACCAAAAACACAGTTTTGCTCCCCCGTGCAATTTCTAGTGTGATGACTTGATTTGGAAAGATTAATGTATTGCCTTAGATTGAGTTACATAGATAATTTCATGTTATTTTACAATATATCTCTCTACATGACTTTCTGTTCAAACGTTATTGTTCAACATTTTCTGTTTGTAGGTCAGAAATTAGGTCAAGCTAGAGAAATTTCTATTTTCATCGTATAGTTAGGCCTTTCTTTGATCAGTTTCCATAGGTAGATGTGTGGATCTCTTGCGGGGAACCTCAGCTCACCATACATCCATAAAGTAGCCAGCACAAACTCACTTCCCATGGACTTCCCAAGTCATTCGCAACATCTCGCCAATCTGCCCTAATTTCTGCATTTTTCTCCATAAGCTTCCCTCTTCCATTTGAACAAACCCAACCATCATGTTCCCTTCTGATCTTCCTTGACAAGCTCCAAACACCTCAACACCTTCATCTAGCCTTTAGTTACCATTTTCCATCATTTTTCCACCTTCAAAACTTCCAAAAATAGCTCTCATCCTCCTCTTGTAGATCCTCATGTAGATCCTCTGCAGCCTCTTGTAGAATTCCCTGTAAGTGGTTTCTCGAAATCCGATTGCAACAGAAGTCTTCATAAGGGTACTAGGGGCTTCTTAGGACATATCCACACCTTCCTCCACCTCTGCAGAAAATAATTCCATCTTCCTTCACCACCAAACCTCTGCATAATCACAACCAGATAAATTACAAGCATAATAATTTCACATAAAAACACTCAAAAGCACAAAAATATGTTTTCTTCTCATTTCTTTTTAGAAGTAGTTTGAATAAATGTAATTTACCTTTTTAGTAGTCAATGGCACTCATTTCATTAGTTCTCATCTCTTTTTCTGCAAAAGTAGGGAGAGTTGGATAAATTAGGGTTTGTTAGGGTTTGCCTTACATTCTAGTCTTCTTTCTCTTTCTGCAAGTATAATAGTCCTCATAGAGTTAGCTTTCTTTCATCACAATTAAAAGCTTCTTTTGAGAATTCATAGAAGTTGGATTAAGCTCCTAGTGATCTTGTGCCAGCTGACTGAGAGACAGCCTGCGGTAAGAGCTAGTGCTTGTGCATACAGTACCATTGCTTCCAAGTTTGTTATGAACTACTGGGTTGATAAAAGTAAAGTAGGAAGCCCCAGGAGTTCCAACATTATTGCTACAATATTGGTGCTCACCAATTTTGATAGGTGATGATCAGTTGATCAAGTCTTGCAAGAAGGATCTTGCAAGAGAGTTCAAGATGAAGGACATGGGCCTCGTGCACTACTTTCTAGGCATGGAGGTGTGGTAGAGAGATGGGGAAGTATTTGTGTCTCAGGGAAAGTAGGCCAATGAGATACTGAGGCACTTCACATGGAGATGTGGAGGCCTATGGAGACTCATCTAGCAGGTAACTGGAGGAAGGAAGATGCTACTTCAGGTGAGGTAGTAGCTGCTACTGTTTATAGATAGCTTGTGGGTTCACTCATGTGTTTCGTGAACACATGACCAGATTTATGCTTTGCAGTGAACCAACTGAGTTAAGCTATGGTTCAGCCAACCAAGTTATTTTGAGAGGCGACAAGGCATGTGCTAAGATATCTCAGAGGAACTACACAGTATGGATTATGGTACAAGCGGATAAAGGGAGTGAAGCTCCAAGGCTTCATAGATGCAAGTTGGGCAGGTAGTCCATCAGACAGGAAGAACACTTCTGGAGGAATCTTCAACCTTAGGTCAGCTGCAGTTTCTTGGTATAGCCAGAAATAGAGATCAGTGGCACTTAGCACAGTGGAGGCAGAGTACATGGCAGCTAGTCAGGCTGCATGTGAGGTCAAGTATATAGATATCTTCTATCAACATCTACGAGATTTTGTGGTCCAGAGGATCATGATGTTGCAGTACATATCGACCAAGGAATAGGATGCAGATATTTTGACAAAGGCATTGTCAAAAGGCAAGTTTGAGTTCCACAAAGATAGGATCTGGGTTGCTATAATCCCTTTCTTGTTGAGAGGGAGCGTTGAAAAGTGGGCAACAAGAAATGCTAAATTTAGAATGTGCTAAAAATAGAATGTCTAAAAATAGCATGTCTAAAAATAACAGTTTGGCCAATGAGGTCATTTCCTCATTGGCCACCTTGGGTGAGAGGTGAAACAACTAAAAATAGAAAGTTCTAAAAATAGCATTTCTGGGTCCCTTCCTATTTATAGCAGTCCCTGATATATCTATAGGAAGTAAAATCGAATTTAGTCTTAACAATAGTTCAAAATATTAACTAATTAATCTCCATGAGTTAATTAGTTGGAAAAATTAAACTTGAAGTCTTTGTGAGAACATGCAAATTAGTTGTCCCACTGATTGAGGAATTAAGTGTGAGTTCTATAATGAGAGAATCAATTGACTTAGTTCTATCTAGTCAAGTCCAGTTAGATTATTTTAACAAGCTGTTAAAATAATAAAATATAGTTTGTTAAATTATGCTTGCGTGCATGTGACAATTATCATTTTAGATAATTGAGGATTCACTCATGGATAACTGTTGCATGTCAGTTCTGTCAGAGACCCAATTGAGATCAGATGAGGGACAATGTACTATCAGATGCTTGGATCTTCCCATGGAATATTCCTTGCATGTAGGAGGAATTAGTGTCCTCAAAGATTGTGTAGTTGTACCTATGGTTGACAACACGTATGATTGGGGCCAATTCACATATGTTTTGTAATTGGACCCCAATCAAAATTGCGCAAGGAAATAGGGATTGGTGGACTTGAGGCCTACATATTGTGGCATAGTGAGTCTGTGATCTTCATCTTTTGATTGCAGAGAGTACAGGATAGCTCTTGAGATGATATTTTTTGTAAACAAAAGAGGATTTCCACTTCATTGATAATACAGTGTTGGGGATTTTATGTTGGTGCTTTCCCCAATGATATATTTGTGCTATGCGTGATTGTTTCTCTTGATCAGTTATATGTGTTTATGGTTGATGTTGCTCATGAAATCGATTTTGCTTCCACTTAATGTCTTGTAGAAGTAGATCATGTGTTTTGCTTTAGTAAATTGCATTACCAGTTTGATCTACAGGTGAAATTTCTACAGGGAGAAATGATTTTTTTTTTAATAAGATGCTATCAAAACCTGGACATTATTGTGTGGGATTATTGCTTGGTACATGAAGATTGCACAATGACCTCTGTTGGTTGAGCCAGCAGGAATTGATTTCTTTAAGTGGATATTCCTGGTACAAATGTTCCTTTCCTTGTAAGACCTTGATAGGGGTATATAGATTCTTGTTAGTATAGTGCATATTTGTCTGTATAGTTGTTTATTACGTAATCATCTAATGGAAAACTGATTACATGAATATGGGTTAGGATACCTCATAACTGTATAGTTGCTAAGGCTTAATTGTGATTACGTGATCTTTGAATATTTTGAGAGTATATAAACTCTTCATGTATTATGATTTCTATGGCAATGTTATCAAGACAACTATTCCAAAAATAACAAAAAAAATATCTTTTGTCATTAAACATAGATTGTTTTCCTTTAGAAACAAAGAGAGATTGTCTTTACAATACCTTCTTTTGTTTGTGGCATGTAAGGAGATCTTGAGAGTAATCTAGAATAGGAAAACTAGTTGGTCAGCTTGTGATAAAGGTGAGTAACTACTTGGACACTAACTTTTAAGCCTGCCACATTCTTCTAGAAACATTGGATCTAGAAATCTCGAAGGCTTCAAATACATTGATTAGGTCATAGAAGTTCGAAGAACCAGAGATGTCATGGATGTGTAACTGTTAACATTATGAAGATGATACCACGTGTGTCTCTCAAGGTACATTACCAATCATAGTGAAAACAACAAATTTTACCACTAATATAGTTCATTGGGCATGGATATCAATCAGGCCTAGTTAGGCTTACTTTCTTGGTAAGGAGATGAGGCTTCATGTTTTCCACCCTGTTTTCCCCAAAGAAATTTATTCTAGTAGGAAAAATTATTCAGTACTTTCCCCTTTTACAAGCAAACACTTGGAAAAAAAAGGATTTCACACCCGGGAGTTTTTTGTAGGATAAAGGGAAAGGTGAGTGGGTATCCTGGCAGTAGCTGTATTGGTCTTATTAGCATTACGCCACTTTTCATATGGGTCTTCATAACAAAGAATCACTATTACACTTTGTTGATTTGTTTTAAAATAAACATAACATGCAATATATTTCTTTTGGCATGCAATGTTGTTGTTGGTAGTATGATTATATTTGTGCCACATGTAAAGCTAACATGTGTTAAATTTCTTTCACCTTGCAATATTTTTATTGAAAATGTGCTTGTGTTTGGGCTACAAACTATGCTAGATTTATTTTGCTTTGGAATATTGTTGTTGTCAATTTGGTTATTTATGATAAAAGAAAATCTAGCAAGTGTTATATTTCCATCACCTTGGCAATGTTATTGGAAATGTTGTGCTTGTGTTTGGGCTAGAAGTTGTGCTAGATTTCTTTTGCTATGCATTATTGTTGTTTTGAATTTGGTTGTTTATTATAGAAGGAAATCTAACACATGTTAGATCTCCTTCACCTTGATAATGTACTTTTGTTTGTGTTAGAAGGAAATATAGCATGCACTAGATTTCTTCTGGCACGAAATATTGTTTTTGATAGTATGCTTGTATTTATGCTACCTGTAAAGCTAGCATGCATTAAATCTATTTTACCTCGCAACGTTGTTATTGGAAATGTGATTGTGTTTGTGAGAGAAGTTGTATTTTGTTGGATTTTGTTTGCCCTGCAATGTTATTGTTGGAAATTTGCTTTTGTTGGTGCTAGAAGTAAATCAAGCATATGGTAGATATCTTCTACACTGCAATGTTGTTTTTGGCAATGTGATTGTGTTTGTGCTACAATAAACTCTAGAATGTGTAATATTTATTTTACTTTGAAATGTTTTTGTGAGTAATATTCTTCTATTTGCATTAGAAGGAAATTTAGCATGTGGTGGATTTCCTTCACCTTAGAATATTGTTATTGGCAATGTGTTTGCATTTGTGCTAGAAGGAAATCTAACATGTGCTAGATTTATTTCACCATGTAATGTTGCTTCTAGAAATATGTTTATGTTTGTAGTAGAAGGAATGATATTGATTGTTAGCTTTCATTTGAGGAAACAATGTTTCATTACATACAATATGACCACCATACTATTTCAGTTTTGCATCTACATTACTTTTTCGTAAGTTGTTTGTTTTTGGGAAAATATAAAGTCACACTTTACATGGTTCATCCTTTTAATTAAAAGTTATGATTTAATTATTGTTACAGAATTGATACAAGCTACAATGGAAAATATAATTTTGGCAAAAGGGGACTATGTTGATCTCCTTATTAATGATCAAGTCATTGGGCTAGGAAGGGTCGAATCTGCAGAGTCTGGAACTTATTATGTTGGAGAAAGGGTTAATGCTAGTTATGTTGCAATTTTGATAATTGATGTCACTCAACCACAGTTGGTACGTATCCATTTTTTAAGTAGAAGATCAAATCTGCATATTGTGATTTAGGATCAGTGATACTTATCTGATTGATTTCTTCAGTGCATTTTGTACCTTATGATTCTTGAATATTGGATGCTCCTGCTAATAACCTGCAAAAACCTTGGCCTCTAACAATCTTGGCTGGCTTGATTTCCAAGTCATATTCTTGTAATGTTGTGACCCAATTTGCCCTTTTTTCTCCTAATTCCCTTTGAATTAGTAATTGTCTTACTACTAAGAAAGGAACTATAAATTTTGTGTGAGCTTTTAAAAGGAAGGGTCTGTAGCGTTTGACAGCTTTGTATACATCAAAGGCTTTCTTTTCAACTTCTGAATAATTAAGTTCATCACCTTGAATATTTGAACTATAAAATGAAATTGGTGCCTCCAAGTTTTGATCATTAATCTAAGTCAGCACTACTGCATAAGACGAGGTGGATGCGAGAGTATACAGTATGAAATGATTTGAAAAATTGTGAGTGCTTAAAGCAGGGGAATTAATTATCGATTGTTTGATAGAATCAAATGCCTCTTTTTCTGCAAATCCCCATCTAAACACCGAATATTTCTTAATCATCATTTGTAACGGTAAAATAAGCTGGGAAAAATCTGGAACGAATCTTTTAACAAAGTTAAGTTGACCCAAAAATGACTACATGGATTTTTTGTTATGAGGGAATGGAATATCAGAAATCTCTTTAATTCTATCCGGATCAATATAAATACCATCTTTGGAAACAATGAAACCCAAGAGCTTTCCTTGATTAAGAGAAAAAAAGGACTTTTTGGGATTGAGCGAGATACCATACCTTCTGCAGCGTTCAAAGATTTGATTTAAATCATGTAAATGATTAGACTTTTTCTTGGAAAATATAGTAATATCATCTAAATAGACAACTATTGTTTTATTGATCAATCCTTTGAATGTTATATCCATTGCGCTTTGGAATGTAGCTCCTGCATTGATAAGTCCAAAAGGCATTTTTTGGTAAGCATAAGTTCCCCATTTAGTTCTGAAGGTAGTGTTAAGCCTGTCATCAGGATGGACCAAAATCTGGTTATATCCTGAAAAACCATCTAAAAAGGACATTAACTCAAAACCAGCTACTGAATCGAGTATCTACTCCATGGTAGGTAATGTGAATCTATCTTTTTGGCTTGCTTTATTAAGATTTCTGAAATCTATGCAAATCCTGATGTTGCTATTTTTATTTCTAACAGGCACCATATTGGAGACCCAGTTTGAACGTCAGACAGGAAAAATGATCTTAGCCTTCAAGAGTTTATTTAGTTCATATTTTATTTGACTCTCTAAGTTAGGATGGATTTTCCTTAACTTCTGTTGGACTGGTTTTTGTTAAGAAAGCATTGGAATAGCATGCTGAATTATTGATGTATCGTATGATTTTAAATCATCATATTTCCAAGCGAAGACATGTTTATTTTTTCATAATAACCTAATGAATGATGTTCTTTCTTCCAAAGAAATTCCTAATACCAAATTGATGTTTTGAGGGTTTTCCTCAGTACCTAGGTTTATCAACTCAAATCTTAAAGCAAAACTTTGGAGCTTTGAATTGGTCACCTGTTTAAACCTATCTTTAATATCATAGAGATCTTCAAGCTTAACCACTGGTTTTGGTATTGAGTTTTCTTCCTGCTTTTCCTTCATTTGAAGGTCATGATCACTTTCATCAATGATTTGATCATCGTAGGACTTGTCGTAAGTTAAGAAATTTAAAATGTCTTCATCATGATTGAACACTCGCCAATTGGTGACATTGTCAAGAATTGATGGTCTAAAAATTAACTCTACAGAAAATCTGTCTGGGTGTTGAGGGATTTTATCCCCTAGGGCATTTGGGTGGAACCCTAGCAGACTGAAAGTTATCTAAACAAAGAAACATGCACACACACAACCATTATGCTAGCAAAAGCTAATTCTAAAGTAAGAAGGACGTACCTCAGGTCCTACGTTCGAGTAGTTCCTCAATGGTCCAAACCCTTCTTCACATCCCTTTCGCTCCTTTGCCCTACAAAACCAACAATTCCAAAGAATGCAGCAGTATATGGACAAAGATTTATACAAAAATCATCTTTATGTTATACAAGAAGGAAGTTAGTTATGATCTTTTAGACATCCATTCATACATGAAATTCAAACATGAACATCATTAACATAAAGAAGAAGCATATCGGGAATCAAGACGTGTTTCTTTATTATAGACAAATAGAAAGTACAAAAAGAGTAATATCACCTGAGTAAACTTTGTAGGCTCCAAGCACAGCCTCCTTCTGGATCTGTCCCGCCTCAAGCCTCTAGAGTATCTCCTTCCAAGACTCACTCCATGATGCCATAACTAAGGGATGAACATCAAATCACAAGGAAACAAGGGTTTCCTGTACAAATGGGGGAAGTGCAGAAGGCACAAGGTTCTTCAAACCTGATCAGGGGGAAAGTCTCAGTATAATAACCTTTCTCCCTCCTCTCTCCTCCTTTAGGCCTTCCCTTTGATGTCTTTTTATACCAATTCCAAAGTAGTTTTTTAGTTAGGAATTGGTTGGGAACAGTTGAGGCCACGGGCACTAACAGGTGATCAGCAGGTAAAACCTACGATCTCCACCCGAAAATAAGGAGTTTTATATTTTTATAAGTATTTTAATACATATACGCAGGTTGGGTAATATATGAACCCGCGTATACACGCGTTTAACTCAGGGCAATGTCGCGTACAAGGAATAAAACACTGTTTTTTAGATTTTGGATCAGGTTTGGAAGGAGGGGTTGCCCTAGGCCATGAGTGCAGCATCACAAACCATAATAGTGAGATTTGGAGCTATAACACTGGGCTGTAATCTTCGGAAGGTAGGAGTTTAGAAGCAACATTAGCTAGCAAGTATGTTGCTGCATTCTGGGATCTAGGGATAGGAGAAATATTGAATGCTAAAAATTGAGATATGAGTTCCTGCACCAAAGACTAATAGTCTTTGAGATGGCTAGAAAGATAGTGAATTGTATTTCTAACTTGTTTTATGACAATCTCTGAATCACCAAACACTTTAAAATATTGAACTTTAAGACCAATAGCTTTATATAGTCCTTGAACTAAGGCCTCATACTCAACTGTATTATTTGTGCATTCAAATTCCAATCTACATGACAACATAGTTTTTTCTCCTTCAGGGCTAAATAAAATACACCCTACTCCTGCACCTTCACTGGATTTAGACCCATCAAAGTATAGTGACCAAAATAAAGAATTATCAACAATTTTATTTACAGTTTTCTCAGCAATTTTGACACATCTTGATCTATCGGTTTGTGAAAAATTTTCGATTTGGGATGTGAAATTATTCACTGAGAAAGGGGATGGTTGGGCAGTGAAATTGCCAAAGAATGATTCGGAAGAGTAATTCCCCAAAATATTATTATTAAATGTTATTGGTTGATTCTCCTGTTCAAATTCAGTGATAGTATGGGTCATATGTTTCTCCCGATCAATTTTGATTTGATTTGGCTTTCCTTTATAGGGTAGCCACATATGGGACCAATCGGTAGAAATATAGCCATGGAGTTTCTCAAACCAATTCTTACTCAAGATTAAACCATAAAATTCAGGTATATCGGCAATTAAAATATCAATTCTCTGAACCACTCGTGGATCAGCTGATAACCTGATAGTTACAAAGTTGATTTCCCTAAAACCTGGACCTTGGTCCTATCCAACTATACAATATGAATTGTGGACTTTTGGGGTTCAATGTTCAGTTTGGAACAAACTGATGCTGGCATTATGTTAGAAGATGCCCTTGAGTCAATCAAACAATTGTGTAGATTTTGATTGTAGATCTCATAGGTCAAGAGGAAAGGGGGAGTATGGGAATTTGATCTGTCTCCGATTAAAATTGTATCAATAGATTCAATTCTACCAGAAGGCAGTTGACCTGAGTCATTAGCAGTCTTAGAGATCACAGCACTAGGAAGAGGTGAAGAAGGTACTACATTTAGTTCCTTAAGAAGCAATTTCTGCTGATGTTTGAGTTTTCTAAGTTCAAACATAGTAATGTTTGCCTTTGCCTTCTTCATATCATCAATAATATTGTAATCCATTGAATCCGAAACTACCAACGTCTTAGATGTTGAAGGTATATTTGAGGATGATGGTTGATTTTGGGTTGTTATTGCCGTCAATTTATTTGTGGGCACCTTTTCTTTTGTAGTAGTGGTACCTGCACTCCTTTTCTTTGAGATTTACTAAACAGGTTCAGGAGTGCCTCTACTCCTGGTGGTCACAGGGAAAGCTTCTTGTTCATTTTCTGTATCGGAGTTGGGTAAAATGAAGTCCCACATTCCATGGCATTCGACAACTTCCTCTTCTTCGAGTTCATCGGATGGTAAAACTGTTTCATCTTCTTCTTCCTTTTTAGGATCTGAGTCTGCATTAGATATAACATTTGGTGGTTTTGACTCAGGTTTCTTAAAATTCCTAAATGGCTTTTTTGTTGAAGTTTCTGCTACTTGTTTCTTGATTTCAACCATTTCATTTGACATTGTTTTGAGGACCTTTTGTAGACCCTCCATATCATATGGATCTTTAGGGGTTTTCTTCTTTGAATCATCTTTAAAAGAAACTTTTTTGGATTTCCTATCTTCAAGAGAAGTGTTGTTTTCTAAAGAAATAATGTGTTTCTCTACAACAAGAACTTCTTTCATGTTTTCGGCTAAAGCTGGTTTTGCATATCTATCTACAAAAATGGCTATATTTGAAGGTAGGGTTGTTATATACCACTCGCTTCTGATTTGCTCACTTGGCTTGGAGTCGGTCAGAATCTTATTCAAGAGTTTATTGAATCAGGAGTTAAACTCCTTGATAGGTTCTCTAGATTCTATCCTAAGAATCAAAAGATCATTAATTAATGTGGCTAAAGATCTATCATCGCCATACTTAGTGAGAAACTGCTCTTAAAAAATGTTCCAACTGGTAATGGATCCAGAGGGTAGGGAAAAATGGCAAGACCCAGCTGATCCTTGTAAAGTATAGGGGGAAAGCCTAATGACAACATATTCTTCTGTTACTCCTTTCAGATTAACTGATAACATGAAATTGTTAATATGTTCTTCAGCTAATGTTCCAGCATCTCGATTAAACTTCGGTAACCATTTCTTAGGATAATAAGGTAATGGATGTAATGGTGCAGGCATAGTGACCACACCAGGACTATTCCATGGATTCTCAACCATCGTAGAACTAATAACAATTGCCGATGACATTCCAGGTGTTTGCTGATGAGTTGGTATTAGAGATTGAATAGGTTGGGATGTTGAAGTTGGTGATCCATGCTGAACAAAAATATGTAATGGGGGAGTGGATGTTTGACTTCACACTAGAGAAGATGAAATGGAAGATGATGAAGAAAAGTTCTCACTATCAGATCCTTCAGTGTTATTTTTAGCCTTTTTCCTTTTCGGTAAAGGCAACTCAGTAGGTTCAATACTGAGCTTTTTGCTTTGAAGTTTGGTGAGAGGGTGAGGTAGATTGAATTGCGAAGTCTCACTTCCTTGAGATACTTCAGATTTCTGTGGTGATATAGAAAAGCCTTGAAGTTTCTGGATGAGAGACTAAACTTCAGGAGACTCAGGACTTAATCATTCTGGAGTATGATTGGATTGAGTAGTGGTAGTTGATTCCTCTTCTTCTCGTTTGAATACTAGTGCCCCAGAATGCAAATGGGAGGTCCGAGGTGAGGTGGAGGGAGATTTACTCTCAGAATGGTCTATAGGTTTTAATTTACTCGCTATTCGTAGTTCATGTCCTCCTTCTAGCACCAAAAATGTTGATGCCTCGAAAATCGCTGCAACAACAACGGGGAAAACCACCTGGTCCAGACCTTAATGCAGCTCCTTTTCCGTTTGGTGCGGTGGCTCCAACTGGAAATAATGGGACCCGTTTCCCAATGATGAATAAAGGGGATGGGTAAATGAGTGGTTTTCTAATAAAATGGTAATGGATGAATGATTTAATCTAAAAAGTAAAAATATGAATAACTATTCTATCCCGGGAAATTTCTATTTCTAAGTGCAACGTTTGATAATATCTATTCACAAATAAGCATATAGATGACTCTATTTGATAAACAAAGACATTCATTCATATAATAATTACTTTGTTCAAATAGTTGACCAAAGTAATCAATAAAACATTGCTACACTTATCCTTTATATATCACTGATACATATATGACTAAAAGAATAACATCCCTTAAACATCCAATAGTGAAAAATATAAGGAATGCGGTTGGAAACACATACATATATTCAATGATAGCAAGAGTAATCAAATAATGATTCACATAAAAGAATGAAACTAGATCATAGATAGTAGTACCATATGTGCTGTAAATCATTCCCGATATCAATCGCAATTCGAATTCCTTTTTTCAACTCAGAGATACTTCCATATCAAGGCAATAGTGCACATCCATATAAAAGCTTCTTCATTAAAATTTGGAATAATGGCCCAATTTTTATAAAAAAATATACCGGAAGTAGAATAGTGCAACTACCAGGTTTGAGTCTTATACAAAAACTGAGGACCCTTTCTAAATGCATGAAACGGTCTATAAATACTAATTAAACTAACTAACCACAAAAATAAAATGTTATTTAACTGGTACAACTAGATCTTGAATATCTTCTCCATAGAAGGTTTGTTGGTAGTCGGCAGCATGATTCATCACTTCGGTTGTTCTCCCTTTGATCTGAGTTGGCAGATTGCAAGCATCGGTTCCAATTCTGGAGGGCGGCTGAGACGAGAATGGAGCTGAGCCAAGTATGTGGCATCATGTATCTTGGGAATGATACAACCGATCGCATCGGTTAGACACTTGAGGGCGGCTCTCTAGCCATATGGTTTTACTAAGAACAACCATTAGGTGTCCCAAGTTAAACTTTGGATGCATGCGATTAACCTTCCATTCTTCTCCAACTCCTGATTGCATGCTTGCTCCAATGTCTTAGCTGACAGCAATTTACCTGGGGTACATTGTGAAATCATATTAGACAGATAGATTGTTATTGATTAATTCAATTAAGTTACTTGTAGATAATCTACATCTAGAAACTTCTCTCTCTGCCTTCATCAATTGAGACTGCCATTCTAAGAATAGGATTTCCTTGTGTGATTCTAGGATTTTGGGTAGATTTACTGCCTGTCCCTCACTGGTGTCTTTCCAAGCGAGAAAATTTGTTAGGGTCTCATCGGCCTACTCCAAATCCTGTCTAGCATCAACTGATTTATCGATTATTGATGTCTTTAAATCACAAAGGGGCTCAACCTGAGAAATATTATGGCATAATAGTCTTAACTGTGTCACCAATGTCTTGTTAATCTATAGCGCTTCTGTTCTGAAATTGGCAGGTTGTGGAAGACTCTTGAACTTCTCTATTTGAAGTGATAACTGAGCGATTTTCTCATCTTTCATTTTTTCCATTAGTTAATTCATCATCTTTAACTTTGCCAATGCTTCTGATAATTCTTTCTGCTTTTGAATTGTGCTTGAGTCTATTCTCTGTTTTTCTTCAAGTAACTGCTTATTCAATTGATTATTTAATTGTTGTTTTGTTGATAATTGTTGTCCTAACTGTTCAACTTTCTGTTGTGCTTTAGACAGCTGTGTCTACAACAAAATAATTACTTGGTCTTTTTTTTTAGTAGATTACTCACTTCCGATGCTTTGTCCATGGTGGCTTCCGAATAAGCTTTGGCATACTGGGAAAGCTTCATTAGGTCATCGGAAGGATCAAACTCCTCTTTCCAGACTACATTGGTTGTCTCTATTAGTTCTGGAAACAGGGAAGGTTGATCAAGTCTTCTCCTTTTCCGCTGTCGTTTCACTACAACCCTTTGATTTGGACTGTAAAAGACATCTAATGGAGGTATGTCCTCCACTTGCAAACGATTTGATCCGAGGGATCTTTTGGAATTATTTCTAAATCTGTACTAGGGGGTAGGCCACTGGTTCCTTCATTCGAAACCTTTGTTGATGTTGTATCCTATGTATCTGTTTCTTTGGATGTATCAACACTTTTTGGACCTTCCAGATTCCTTATGATGGTGTCAAATTGCTGCCATTCTTGGAGTAGTTTCAGATCAATCTGGGTATCCACATTGACATTTTCGCTGCCCTTATCTTGCTCCTTTTTCTACTCTTCCTCGTGCTCTTTCTCCTGTACTTTCTCTTGTTCTTTCTCTTTATCTTTCTTGAGAATCTTTGATGCAGCAGGAGATTTTTCGATGAGTCACTGTTCAGGCTCGCTGGATTGTGTTGTCGGGGCAGTAGCTAATAAATCCAGAGGTAGAGTTTGCAACCTTTGCTCTCTGAGTTTATTGAATTCTACTAGCCCTTCATCATTATATCTCATTTTAGCCAGTGCTTGGACCTAGAATAATGACTCTGCCGAAGAAAATAAGTCATCAAAATCATCTTCCTTATGATCAAACCTTATGATTTTAGCTTGTTCAAGCACATTGTAGACGACTTTCCAAGGGTCAAATCACCTATTCGGAATGGTAGCAAGGTTTAGCATATTTATTTTTCTGCTTCCTTCTTTGCATGCTTGTAGTCATGAAAAGTATAAACACCGCATCTTAGACGAAAAGTAGGCCAAACCTGCTTTTTTGAAGTCCTCAGAGTCTTGGTTGCTCCTGCAGACGTAATTTGATAGGTTAATTCTCGGGTCAACAGCTTGTCAGGTATGTACAGAGGAAGGACATGAGGCCTGGTAAGGCTACCAAAAACTCTTATGTATGTTAATTTATCCTCCCTGAACCAGTTTCCTAGAGCGGTTAGGTCAATCTCTGCTTGTGAAGAAATCTTTGAGGTAGGCTTGTCAAAAATGGCACGATAAATGGGCAACAAAAAACCATTACAAATTTGATACAGGTGGTCCTTATAGTGTTATTTCCATAGCTTCTGATGATAAATGTGAATAGGCATGGGGTCTTGTGGAGTCCATCTCCACTCCAGTACAAGAAATTCAGAGTTGAAACAAAGAGTATCTAAAATATAAGCACTAAAATAAAACAGAGGAATAGACCTATCGGTGACGTGAGTTTTTTCTAAACTCAAGAATACCAGTGGTTAACTTATTTGACAATATATTTCCCCAATCCATTATCTCACTGTTAACTGCCGCTTCCATTAAAGGAACCATTTCAATCATGAATTTTGTGGAATCATGTAATCCCCAAATCCTACACATCATCGCCCCGGTGTAACAGTAAGGAGAACATAATGAATCGACAGAGTACTTACCTGAAGTTTCGTGTTTGTGCCTTGCAGGGTTCTATCTCCATTCCCAAATAGGGGATGATTCAGTTTCATTCTCACTTGTGAACTTCTCCAGAAACGCTTTATTGTATTTCTTTTGTGGTTCAGGAAAGTGGTACATTTTTCTTAAATCATCAGGTTGGAACGAGCCGAAGACTCTTCTGTCGACTATGCAGAATGTTCTATTCATAACAGGGATTTCCTCTACTGCCCATCGTACTACATCTGTATATGGAAGAATTTTTTCTCGAGAAACTATTCGGTGTAGATATGAGTCAGCTAAGTCCTTTAGGGAAGCCTCTGACATTCTAGTTGAATCTGCAGTAGCTTGGATCGATACCGTTTCAGGCTCTTCAGCTTCAATTAGATTTTAAATGCTTTGCCAGCTTGTGTTACCAAGGCCAAGACAAGTAGTGTCTGAAATTAATCCCTTCTTACTTGGTCCTGGATCAGTGGTAGATTGCCCTGTTACTGTGGGAGCTGATGTTGCCACAAATCTCTTGGATTTCTTCCCCATTTGACTTGAATTTGTTGCTTCGGTGGAGCTCTGCGTAGGGAATAAAATGAACGTAATACAGAGAATAGGTGGTGCGAGCCAATATGAAAGAGTTATATCAATTAACGAATAATGAAGGATTACAATAATACTACCAAATATACAATCTCAGGGGAGATCTCGACATAACTGCTCCATTAATTGGCCACTTTAACCTGTCAATCATTTTAAATACCCATCATATCATTTATACGCTGAATGATTCATTAAAGAGTGGCTTGATTTTTTGGCGGATAATCACAAGTGAATTGCTATCAGGGACAGGAAGGCTTTTAATAATAATCTAAAATAATACATGCAAGCCTTTTCAATCTATTTTGAAATTTGTGCCTAGCTTTATCGGATCGAAATCGGAGAAATGCTTGGGTAGTAACATTTGTGTCATTGCAAAATCCCTGATCCCCGATGGCGATACACCTTATCGCATTGGGAGTTTTTTAAAGGTGTCTTTAACGTGTGTGCGCTACATTCCCCGATTGCTGATAGCGATATCGCATCGGAGAAAAGTGGGAGGGCCTTTTGTTATACTTTCTTGCCTTTCCCGATAACTGATTAGTCATTCACTTTTCGAATCGGGGTAAACCAATGGGTCTTTGTGTTATGCATCCCTTGTTGTTGTGATATGAGATCTTGCGATCGCTTTATCGCAATAATAAAGAACTGTATATTTATGTCATAAGATCGATTTATATTTGTTCAAAAGGTTTATAATGTATTGTTTCTTTTGGACCTTTTGATGAAGGATGAGTTGATACCAATTTTATTCACACATCTATAAAAGGGACCCATTTCATATTATAGTTAAAAAGAAAAATTTTATGAAATGGGGGGTTGTTGTACAGCACAACAGGTACAAAGAATCAATTAGAGATATTGAGTGTTCAGAACTAGTTGAGTTATGGAATATAGATGATGAAGGTCAACCTATAATTCCCATAGGCAAACCATCTTTCTTAGCTTCCAAACATAATGATGTCTATTTAAAAGAACTAAAGGAAGGGATAACATCATACATAAAAATGTGGAAAGACATTATTGGGAATAAGGATTCACCAATTGTTACAGAGGAATGGAATAATAAAGTAGTGCATTGGGAAAAAGTTCTTGATACATTAGATGGAATCTATAATGATCATAGAATAATAGATGGAAGTGATTCATCTTTTGAGTATTTCTAGCGCAAGACAAGGCACATTGTTAATGTTGATCGTAATGCACTCCAAGTAATCTCAAGTATTATGAATGGATATTTTGATAATGTGATAGATGAACCAATATATGTTGGACCCAAATGCAACAAGCCAAAGCCAACATTCAATCCGATGATTGATGTTCAGAAAGGAAAGATGTTGCTAGTTAGATCAGGGAATGAGGATGTAGGAGAGATGATTTGGATGGAAAAATCCATCTCAGATAACTTTGTGGATAATGAAAGTGAGAATCTTCATGTAAAGGTTGACTGGTGGAAGCCTATGTTAGGGAAATACAATGGAAAATTCTTAGAGCAATATTTGGTACCAAATCCTGATGACATAGAACTTGGCTCTATTCTAATTAATACCATAGTGTGAGCATGGATGCCAAAGAAAAACATTGCAAGAAGACAAAGATAAGTAAATATGGTGTAGAAGCTATTCTTGATCTACTTGAGTGAATATCTTAAGAGTAGCTTTATATGATTCATGAATGTATTTTTTTTTTGAAGGATCTATTAATATACATTAAGACACACTTTTTTGTATTTGATGTCTATCAAATATTCTCTTCATATTCTTTTTGAAGGAGTTTTATATTATTTAATATTTCAATGTAATCATGTGTTATACAAATTACATGACAATGCCATAAAATATTTAAGTTTTCAAAGCTTTATTTCACCAACATGACTTCTCAGCTTATCTAATATGCATAACCAAATTCAATAATGCACCTAAAAACATCTTCTAAACTTAGTCTATTAAAACAACAATGGAGTACCTAATTAGTATTCTATTTAATATAAACCATTTAAACACTTAATAAATAAATGCTAGACACTTGATATAATGTTTGAAGTGAGTTTTCCTTAATTTTCCTTATTATAATTGATATAAATCAAATTCACTATTTTGTTGCACTCTAATTTATAAAAAAAAAAATTTGATCATTGAACAACACAACTATAATTATAAAATATTTCCTCTTATAGATTTTGAAGTGGTGCCAACATTGTACTAGTATAATTAATTTGTACTCAACTTAGGAAAAGTAGTTAGTGTCAATTTAAAATGGTCAATAATAGTAAGAAAAACAATATTAATGTATTGTTAAATAACTTTATAGGTAAGATTTTTCTTACACAATCTAGTATTCACGAGTCAAATTTAATACATAAATATAAATGTTAATGATAATAGAAATAATGTAAGGAATCTAAGTTTTAGATGAATGTTAATATGTTCTTTTCAATGTAATATCCTTAAACATTGTAGGAATAAAAATTAAACATTTGTAATAAATATCTTAGTCAGTTTTCTCTCTTTCTTGTTGTATTTGAAAATAATCAAATTGTACATCTACTTTGTTACTATTCTAATTCATGATTGATTTTGATCATTAAAATGATTAGTAATTGAGACGAGAGACTCATTTTACAGCCCAATATGGGGGGATGTGTAAGTTTGTCTATCTGTCTGTACCCCTTTAAAATAAAAATTATGCTCTAAATAGAAAAATATAGAAATGAATATTTTGTAAAGTAATTAGAAGTAAAAAAATTGTGTGAATTAGATGTTTAAATCTTAAAAATATTTCAACTAGAGATATAGAGAAACTATTTGAAGATTTATGTTAACTAATATGTCAATATCAACTTTATATATATCTATATATATAAAAAAAGTTTTTTATGGTTAAAATTCCTATTTGGTCGTATATATACTCTATTTAGCATTCAAAAATATAGTTTCAACAATTAAAAATAACACATTGTATCTTTCACTCTTAAAATGTTTGCAAGCGAAGAAATTTGATCCCTACATATGCACTTAAAATGGATCTATGATGGTATATATTGGACACGTTACTATGATCATTTGTCATTAAATAACTTTATACTTTATATATAGCTTGCATATTAATGTATGATTCATTAAGTAATCCTCAACCAAGTTTGTTTTTAACATAAAAGTACAAATAATAAATAAAAATAAATTATGCTAATACTCACATTCAACATTTAATCTGATCCTAAAAAAATATTTTCTCCTTAACTCTAAAATGGTGCAAACTTCCTACAATAGTATGTATAAGACCAAATATGGTATATAAGAAGGAAAAAAAATATTACTAAAAGTTATTTCAAATTTTATTGTTATGCTAAAAAAGCATTAAAAGAAGTGTTTCAAGATCATCATAACTTTGTTTAGTTAAACAATCAAGAAGGTTGGTAGCATTACAAATATTTTGAAATTTAATTCCAATATTTTAAATTGTGCCAACATTGTCTTAGTAATAATTGTAACTTAACATATACATTATATTTACTATATCAGATTATAATTAAATGGGTTAATAATAGTTACATACACATCATTATTTTCATAAAATAACCTTAACAAACTTATGTTTTAATGTAAACCATAAAAAATATTAAAATAGATAATGTAAGGAATCCAAGATTAAGATGTGAAATATTTTCTTTTTCAACATTATATAAATTTGTTTTATAAAGTTTATCACAATAATTTTTACACAAAAAATGGTGAATATCTACATTAAAATTAGTGAACTAAGTGACTTTCTAATTCCTCATTTTGAAAAAACTTAATTTACTTTTTTTTTTGTTTTTTTCGCCTATGGTTCACTGACACCCTGGTCAACGGGTGGCACTACGTCCATGGAAAAATATGGGCTCATCGATCTCAAAGGAATCTAGCCCCGTGGCCCACTTGCAAGGCCTAACCCCAAGGGCTTTAGGGAGAATGGACCCCGTGACCTCCCGATGGCGAGGCACTAATTTTGACCAACTGAGCTAATTCTTGTGGCTAAAAAAACTTAATCTAGTTAACGTTCTAAATAATGGTATATATTGGACACATTACTAAGATCATTTGTCATTAAATAACTTTATACTTAATATATATCTTGCATATTAATCTATTATTCATAAAGCGAGCCTCAATCAACTTCTTTATTAACATAAATGTACTAATAATAAATAAAAATAAATTATGCTACCACTCACATTCAACATTTAATTCGATCCTAAATTTGTTTTTCTTCTCAACTCTAAAATGATGCAAACTTCCTACAATAGTATGTAATTATGATGGTGATAATGATGATTATCATGCACTAAGACCAAATATGGTAAATAAGAAGGTAAAAAGATATTACTAAAAGTTATTTCAAATTCTATTGTTATGCTCAAAAAGAATTAAAAGAAGTGTTTCAAGATCATCATAATTTTGTTTTGTTAAAAAATCAAGAAGGTTGGTAGCGTCACAAATATTTTGATATTTAATTCCAATATGAGTATAAACTGGATGATCTATGAGAGTTTTTTAATCTTCAACCATATTACTAGTTTTGCAATGGTGATAGACTTTTAAATTGTGCCAACACTATCTTAGTAATAATCATAACTTAACACATACATGATATTAACTATATCAGATTATAATTAAACGGGTTAATAATAGTAACATACACATCACTATTTTCATAAAATAACCTTAACAAACTTATCTTTTACTATAAACCATAAAAAATATTAGAATAGATAATGTAAGGAATCCAAGATTAAAATGTGAAAGATTTGTTTTAGCAAGTTTATATAAATTTGTTTTATAAAATTTATCATGTTTATTTTTACACAAAAAATGGTGAATATCTACATTAAAATTAGTGAACTAAGTGACTTTCTAATTTCCCATTTTGAAAAAATTTAATCTAGTTAAAGTTCTAAATTCTAGATCCAGTAAATACTTCCAAATTTAATGAAATAAGTGTTGTGATCTCTTGAATGGTTTTGGCGAGATCACGGTAGCTTGAGGATGGAGGTGACTTAATCTTTGGGAAGCATTGGTTGTTTATGCCTTGAGATCCCACATTCATTCTTGGAATATGGCACAGGGGTGACTGGTTGAAAGAAAGATTTGGTTCAACCCAATCTATGGTCACGAGGTACATGGAAGTCCCCAACTTGGTTGGCTTTTGCATTAGTTAATAAGAGTTATTTTTCCTATTGTGATCTATGATAATTTGTACTTATTATTATGATGATTTGATGGTTATTGTTCCATGGTTAGTGATCTTGTTATATGTTGGTTATAAGCATGGATTTTTAATGTTCTCTAGCTATGGCTTGTTCAGGATTTGATAAGTATAAGATGGTTTATGAATGCATGCAATATTGAGTGTTATTAGAAATTCGTTTAGAGGGAATATTTCCTTCTTGATTATTATCATATGGATCACAAACCCTTATGATCAAATATGCACTCATGACATGTAACTCTTATGTTAGCCATGTGTTTACGAAATTTATGTTATGGATTAGGCATGTTCCGAGTCAATTCTTGTTAAAGTTTTGTATGAATGGCTTCATAATTATGTCATTTATCATTTTGAGAAGCTAAAAGCAGTTTTGGGCTTTGGTTCAGAGGCTATCCTGAAAAAATGGCTCAGATCTTGTGAACACACCCTCTAAACTGAAGGACTTCAGCTAAAATCAGATGGAGACAGTGTTGTGTGTATGTTTGGAGGGTCATAAGTGCACCCTTTCAGGCTTTTTTGTGTGGCTGGGGTGTTAGGTCAATGAAAAAGCAATCCTTCTCAAGGATTGAACACCTGGAATGGTTGTTTAACTTCTGGGTGGTCTGTAGCCCTTGAGGAAGGTGAGGAAGGTTTAAGTTTGTAGGCACCACTTCCTTAAGTGGAATTTGGAGGTCAAGTCATGTCATAGTAACTCTTTGCCTCTTATTTATCGTGGCAGATCAATGAAATTAGGTAAATGTGGGAGGTGGTTATTACTGATTAATATTAGAGCATGGTTCAAATACTTGGACTCGGTGGGTTAGAGGCATGTCATTATGCATGCACTATTATCATTATGGTTATCATGCATGAGGTCATTATATGTAGTCACTATTATCATGCATGATGTCAACACATTGATATGATCATGTATAAGTATATATGTATTGTGCTAATATGGATTGATTTTGTAGATGAGATAGCCTCCCCTGAACTTCACTGAGGTATGTTGATTATGTTTATATTTGGTTATCTGATGTGGAATGATTACATGAAGAAGAAGATCATAGATAACTAGAATAATGGGTGATTACAATTCACGTGGCTCTCGTTATAGATCAGATGAGCAGCAAAAATATGAGTAATTTCCCGACCACTGGGTTATGGGCCCATGAAAATCAACCTTTATGTGCAGCAATGAACCTATAACTCAGATTCCCCAAACTTTTCCAATCAAAAAATTGGACAACACAAAGCAATAACACTGTTTTTTTTCTATTTCGATTGCTCAACTCTTGATTTGTCACACAGGTTCAAAAATGAACGAGTGTTATCCTTTAGGGAAATATACTCCCTTGCTTGGATATTACTTTAGGTTATGACTACGGTCCTCTGACGAACTCTTGGAAACCCCCATTTCTCAAATAGAACATTGTAATAAGGACATCACTAATACGACTATTTGAACAAGGTTTGCATAAAAGAAATTAAACAACACAAATTCAAATAAAACATATGCGATACATATTTTAAAAAATATTACATATGCGACCTCTCATGACCTGAGGGCCTTCTCTCAGTATGATTTTACATGGTTTCAACCGCCTCGATATAATCATAGGCTACTAATATAACCATAATTAGAAACAAAAGCCTAATTGAAGGATCAATCTTGTCCTCTTCCACCTCATCGCTTCTAAAGGCCTATAATATTCATTTACAATTTACAAAAAAGAGAGGAAATCATGTCCTTTTTTCATGATCACCACAACACTTCTTCTAGAGGCTTCAATGAGTAATTCCCCTACATAATACATGTTGTTGAAAATATTCATGATCTCCTAATCACATATTTTCATTATTGCATATCGTTCATCTCCATATTTTTCTTCTTTCTCCTCATGTTTAATTGAGCTTCGACTCATGCTCAGTAGTGAGTTGCAACCAAGCCTCAGATGACACCTCATAGATATATCTCCTTTGGCTTATTCTTTTCACATCGTAGGTTCACCACATTTTGAAGCTCTCAAGCTTCCTCTACTACTCTAGTTATTGCATGTTGCTCACCTCTCTTAAAAGATTTATCGACAGTCACAACTATGGAATTGCCTCAACAACTTCTACCCAACAGTATATGGAAGTTGTTCTCCTTCAAATGACATGAAATATTTTCCTGGTGTGATACCACTTGATGAAAAATATTTAAATTAGACCCCTCAAGGTTCAATCTCCTGGACCTCTCCATCAAGGGACCAAGAAAATTTGAATTTTTATTCAAAAATCAAGTTGTAACTCTGATTCCCCAAAAATTCACCATGCCAGCACTAGATAGAACAACACAGGACCACTGTTATTTTCTAGTTTGATCTGATGAACTCTTGATTTGTTACACAGGTCTAAAACGCGATGGCCACTATCTGATCACAGAATCTAAACCGTCACTTGGATATTCCTTTGGCCATGAATATAGTGCTCCTAAGAATCCTCAATAAACCCCATATCTCAAACAAAACATAATAATCAAGACATGGCCACCACGACTACGTAAATAGATTTTGCATAAACAAAAATAAAAAACAAAGATTTAAATAAAATGCAAGCTACATATATTCAAACAAAGCTTACATATAAAACCTCTCAAGGCCTAAGGGCCTTCTCTTGGCCTCATTTTACATGGTGTCCATTTCCTTGACATAACCTCAGGCTGCCAATATAACTATAAAGAAAAACAAAGCCCTAACAGAATGAAGAATCTCATCCTCTACCACCTCATGCCATTTAGAGGCTTACAATATTCGTTTACAAATTAGAAAGTGTTGGATACCTATACCAATAGGTTTCATATTTCATGATTGGATATCAAAGGTCCAAATATGCTCTGCTTTGGCAAATGCAAAGATCTCATATTTCCCTGAGAAGGCAATGTCTGTATCAGTTTTGTAAGAACTCAATTTTGGTGGCTGGTCCAACAGTCTAATCTGGATCATGCCATGTTTTCAATTTCCATGTTGT
>APFE030006144.1:74972-133600 GCA_000404065.3 Pinus taeda
ACCCAGCCGACCTAACAATAATAATATAAAGCCACAAAAATAACAATAGAGGGATTCTATGGGGCATAGTAGTAACAACATGGAGATAATAGGGGCACAACAATATTAATAAGGGGTATAAATACAACAGTAATGGGGTAATCACTAGTATTATAGGGACCCAATAGACAACATGTTAAGACCAGATTAATATCCAAGCTTTAAAGCTCTTGTAATCTTGCTTATATTTCAACCTCGCAAGATGGAGAACTGTCACTTATTTATATCTTTGGATATAAAACAAATACCAAAACATTCAATAATTTTCCTATTACCATTTATATTATGCTTCATCATAAATATCTTAAAGGTACTCTAAAATATCAACTCATCTTCCTAATCTAGATCTACCAATTAATAATTTCACTACAAATCAAAGTCCATATAGAGTTTGGAATGTTGCTATGGGAAAATGGCTTTTCCCCTACGCTCAATATGTCATATAGAGGTGTAGAAATATAAATAAGAAGAACAGATCAAATTATTGAGAAAACTAAGACTCGGACTTATAGGCCCATCATTCTAAGCAATAATCAAACACTCAGTTTTAGTGCACAAAAGATAAATTTTTGTAGTGAGGGGATAAATACTTACAAACACATCATCCAAGTTCTTCACTAGCCTTAATGGACTTTGGAAAACCTTCCCACAACATGGTTTTTGGCAAGGAAACTTCTTCACCTCTTTGGATTATAAATTTAGACTCTTCCATGACTCACCTCTCTCTCTATGCTACTTCATAAGGCATTTCATGTTAGACATAGATCATATCTACAATTTGCAGTCCTCTATCAAGAACATAAATAACTTTCCTTCATGCTTTATCATGTGATGATTTGAATGGTACTACCTCGTGTAATTGCAAAAAAAACCATCTACTAGGTAAACAACTGTTCTCTGCAAGATTAAAAAAATCAATTACAAACTTCATAAATATCAACATGGAATATAACATGTTGAGGATTCCAACAATTTATATTAATCCCGCTATGATTGTAAATGTATACTAATCCCCTTGTGATTGTTGTATTTATGGAGCCTTTTTAGTTGCACGCATAATAAATATCAAAGTGCCATACTAATTGTTGAGGATTTCTGATTTCATCCTACAACAATATGATCATTGAAATGAAACACCACATTTGATAAAACTTTTTGGAAATGTTTAAAAAAATATCATTTTCACCAATTATGTAAATGAATAGCAATAAACGAAACAAATAAATAAACCAAACTATGATTGTAGGAAAAAATGTATGATAATGATGACACGGGAGTGAGTTGAAGGTAGAACTTCATAAGGGGTCATCCCACCTGGTACTAATCCATGGACACTTCTCCCTCCCTCACTAATTTGGGAAATCTAATAACAAGGGGTTCTCATGTTATGCAAAAGTACTGGAGCGGGAGACTGCGATTCATTTGTGTTCATTAATCAGGTTTTTCAGGTACAACAAAAATATGTAAAAGAATCATTTTAAATTCAATAACATCATACTTTTCTTAGAATTTTCATTTTTCAATGGATAACTATTATTCGCATGCTTTTTCAAGGTAAATTTTGACTTGCATATGGGAAATACATAAAATTAAAGGAACTTGATATGAAATACCTAAACAAAAATACCTTTACAATAAATAGCATACAATTGCCAACGACTATCCAAGTGAGGTATGTGTCTAATATCTATGTCACAACCAACATGCTAGATTTTTTATTTTCCTTAAACTCCATGAGAATGGTAATCAAACATGATTTAACACATATTTACTATTTTCTTATTGTACTTTTCAATATCCTCCTTGATCCCTGTCTATAATACATAGATCCCTCTCTATAATACATAGATCATGTTCCAGATTCAACATGAAATTTATAAAAATTACATTGATGGTCACATAAACAAATGATGAGCACTTTAATGTAAATCACCATGTCACAGTTTGCATAAAATATACCTCAATGACCTCACCTAAGTCTTTTGTTGCAACTTCTTAGGGAAAATATCTATGCATAAACAAATAAAATAAAAGGCAGTGCTAAGAAAGATTACTCATAAATGAGGAACTCAGTGAGAATTTAAGCATCTTAACAAAATTATATGAAATATATAGACTTTGGAGATATCAAATTTGAAATACTATGAAGCAACGAAACTACATTGTATCTTGTAAGTAAAGAAAAGCTCAACACTTTGCAAGTTATTCCTTTTTCAAATTTGCAGAATTTCCATAGAAAACATGTCTGGCATGAAAAAAACACATGTAATGATACCATTTAATATTAAGAGAATCATATTACGAAGAAAATAGTAAAAATATTGATTACAAATGAGATCATTTTCAGTTTGTCTTCCCAACAAATAGAAGACTATTGTAGATTCCTAGAGGTCATGAAAATAGATTTTGACTTACACATGCTAAATCCCATCTTGTAATAATGTTATTGTCCAAGTTAACATACCCTGCAAATGGGTACACTAATCAATACAATTTCCAATGTATTATTTACTTGGTTCCCATTTTATGAGGATATGAATTTTTAATCCTCATAGTTAATCACATTCCAGAACCTTGTTTCGAACAATTGTTTAATATTACATGAAAGCCAAAAATGAGTAATAGCTACCTTGTAACTTCTCCAACTTCTTTTGCAAGCATTTCATTACCAACTTTTCCCACAACAATCAACAACATTAAATCCCACAATGTGACTAGTAAAATCAATATATTGGTTCCAACACTAATACGAAATCATGTATGACACCTAGCTACAGTAAAAGAGCATGACGGAACAAGTAAATCTTCTTGCTATTAAAACATTGAATGACACCCATTTTATAAGCTCTAATCCATGATGGTAGGAAGGGTACAAAGGCATGCCAGTTCTTATTTCAAGTCTCACTTGATACTTTCAAACATGGGCCTTTGATCCAAATAAGTACAAAAAACATTTTTTTACTGTGTATAGAAGTTAGTCCCAAAAAAAATGGCATACATCGTGAGGTCATTGAATACATGTAGTTAAAAGCTTGCCCATAAAATGAGCTCTTTCAAAAATTAAACCTTCAATAATTTCTTTGAAAGCAAAACATTTTAGGATGGATGAATGTTTGGCCTTTGTTGTTGAAGTACTAAATGAAGCAATCTAGCCGTATGATTTTCCAAAAGAATATTAAGATTTGGCAACTCGAGAGAAACTTTATAGGCACATGTATATTTGAGGTATCAAGGGATTGCGAGCTTCAATGTATAAGAATCATTGACGATATGAAACAACTAGATGGAAAAGAAGAATTTGGAATCATGAATGCAATCAACCACTTTACAAAGTCTAGTAAATTAGTTTAATGATGGCGTTCATAATTCATATAGCTAATGAAACAATTTTTGATACTATAGTCCATCTAACATCTGAGGACCTTTAGAAACATTGTGTAAAAAATTGTATTCACATTGGACATACAAATTCTATATGAAAATTATTGTTTTCTTTCTTGTAGTGTAGTCTATTTTTTCTTCTTCGTTTGTTTGAATTCCAAATGATCATAATATAGTTATTACTCTTGAATTTGGTTTCTTTGTTAGAATAAATTCTTATTGTGTGTTTACTATGGCATATATACTATTATATTCCTACATTTGTGCTATACAAGTAAGGATAAAGGATTGGAGCTATGTTTTCCAACTGTTAAAAAGATAATGGGGCCAGGAAGCCTATCGCCACAAATTTTCAAGAGTGGCATTGAAATTTTTCTAGGAACTCAATTTTTGTTCAACTTATGGTTAGTATACCATATAGTTATTGTTGACAAAGAAACAAATTAAAATGATTTCAAACCTTTCTCTTGCAATCATTCTAATGTTATCATCTGTTTCTACATCATATTGCAATGTTTACATCTGATATTGTTTCACTTTTGGTAATTTTTTTATGATTATAAAAGTATGATAGAGGATTGCTCTTCAATGAATTTTATGGTTTCCTATGATCCAATGATTAGAGAAGGCATGCCTAGAATTAGACAAAAATTTACCAATGCACTACACAATCAAGATATTTCAAGAGATCACATTGTAGGAGTTCAAGTGGGAAATCTAACCCCTCATGTGGAAATTCAAATTGAACCAAGAAATAAATTTTTATAGGCGAATGAGGTATATAATGTGGGAAATATATTAATAAAATGTTCCTCATGTGATGCAAAAGTATTTGGGCCAAAATGAATCCACTACAACTACATATAGTGAAAATGGATAGCTGAGTATACAAGGGACACTAAATGGATTGATGTTCAATTTTGAACATTTTCTTAGCTTAGGAAAGTTGCATAGATCCATATTAGCCCATTTAACTTTCCATATCATTTCCATTAATTATATCATAACTCAAAACTAAAGAAAGAACATACACAATAAGAGAAGAAGACAACCCAAGACAAGAACATAAGCATATGGCTCAAGCTAGGGAAAAAACCCAAGATGGGTAAAACCCTTTATTAATTCTTCTTATTATAAATGTCAAATTTTCATTAGAGAGAGTGAGTCCAATAAAAATTGCCTTGCCAATTGAAGGTCTAAAACCATTGCCCTTAAGTCCAATGAATCTAAAACTTTGATGCATCAAAGGCTGCAAACGTCTTCTTTGTAATTTTGAATATTGGTTAGGGAAAAATATAGTCTTCTTATGGCACTTGTTTAGACCAAGTAGACCTTTGATATGATTGTGTTCTATTTTCAGATGATCCTTCCATAAGAACATTATCCTTTAATCTTCTACTATGCTTCAATAACGAACTATATTACCCATTGTTCAATAATGATAGATAATGGCCTCCTTTTAGTAACTTCTCGATCTCCTAAACTGAGTTTCAAGGCTTGTGACCTGAATGAAGGTGGCCCTATCAAGTGCGGCCTCCTTCTAGGAGTGATCTTTCATGAGGTTCATGTCTAAAACATTATGAACCAACCCTTAAACATTGTGGTAACCTCTGATTCAAAATCAGACATATAATGGTGGATAAATAAGCCTTAAATCAAGTCACAAAAGAGCCCAAACAACCTTGGTCACTTGCATGTGGAATACAACCCATCAAGAAGACTGAGATAATGTTGTTCATGCCCTTATCACCTTCACTAGAGAGTTCTTTCTTCTGCAGCTATTTCAAAGAGAAGGCTTATGTATCATTGATGTGCCTTGAATAGACTATTTATATCCTTCATGGGTAGGCCGAATTGGTCATCTGCGGAGGGAAATTAGAATTTTCAATTTTTAATTTTTCCCACCTTGATAAGGTGATGCCTTATGAAATTTCTTTTGAATGAATAAATATTTTTCCTTATCTAAATTTAGTGATCTTAAGGTCGATTTTGGACCTCTCCAAAAGAGTAATTCAATGCTAGAATATTCTTCCTCAAAGGAGTAGACCAAAGTGGAGTTTGGCCTTAGTTGCTAAATTTAAGAATTTACAAAGTAGTCAGATTATGACTTCTTGGTTGTTCCATAGGCATGATTAAAAGTGGTGGAGAAAATATTTATCCTCCTGCAGTAAATATATTGGCTTCTTGTTGATTACAAAGGCATGAATATAAGTGGTGGATAAAATATTTGTCTTTCTACAGGAAATATACTAAATGTGATAGCCTAACATCTATTGTTTGAAGGGATGACAATTGAATCCCTTTTAGTAATATATGTATAGCCTAAAGCTCACCTTTAAATTATAATGCACTCCAAACTAAGGTTAAACCCTTTTCACATGCTTTTATTTCTAGTATCAAGTATGAAAACATGAATTTTACTTCTTAGAGTCAATTTTTCTGAGGTAGCCAAGATAATGTTTTAGCTAATTCATATGTGGCACTTAATAACATTGTATTGTTGTAGGTAGAGGATATTTTATTGAAGCATCCAAGGACTTTGGCTGTTGTGGTTGTTGGAATCCTTGATTCTAGGTTGAATGAACTTGTTAATTCTAGTATCGAACTACATGACAATTTGAAATGGAAAGATGAGAGCCTAGCAATGAAAAGTCAAGCAAACAACATATTGTCGCCAAGGATGCTATAATTGTATTTTAAGAAGAAAAAACTATCCTTTCATTTTGTTTCCCTCATTCCCATCATATTAATTTTTTTCTTCATCCATTTCTTCAAGTTCCCATCTTGTTATGTCTTCGTTTAGAGATATCTCTCTAGTTTCGACAAAAATATCACATATTTTGTGACAATGGAACCCTTCTGAAACTATTTATGTTATGATCCCTACTCCTCCATCACTATTGTTTCTATGATCCTGTTGAAAAGATGCATTCATCTCACTTTATAAAAATATATTTTCTAACCTATGTCATTGAAATTAATCAATCTTTTTTTATTTATAAGACCCACTAAAGAGCATGAATGAAGCCCCTCAACAATCTACAAGAAAGGTAATGGGAATCAAACTCACTCTACCATGTGGAGTCCCACCAGCATACCACTAGACCACAAGAAAACCAACATTGAACAACCTCATTCATTAATATCAATTTTGACACAAAACCGCTATAACAGAGTAATGGGTGTTTGATTAGATCTGTTATATCAACCAACCAATATTAAATATACACATTCCTTAATATCAAGTTTGATACAAAACCATTCTGGCATATGTTTAATTCAATCAGTTATATAGCCCAACCAGAATTGAGCGTCCTCACATTCCCTAATATCAAGTTTAATACAAAATCACTATAACAGAGTAACAATTTCTTGAATAGATCAGTTTTAAGTATATCCCTTGGTTACATAATTCTTCATAATATGTAAGTAAAAGAGGGGATGAAATTAAATATCTTCTAGTTCTAAAACCATAACCAAAAATATATATTATTTTATTCATATTGCAAAAAAAGTCTCTGACTCCTCTTACAACGTATGACACTAAACATGCTAACCAGAAATAGAAAGTGGAAATCCATGACCCACTACTCAACCTTAGATCAAAATTCAGATATATAAGATGGTTAGAACATATGGACTAACAAGATGACTAGAAAAATAATGAAATATAAAACATGGGATGCAGAAAGTGTTTTTAATTGTTTTCCTTTTCAAGCCCCCCTTACTGATGATGTGGCAACATATTGTTTGCTAATGAGACCCTCAACCCCCACTTAAGTAAATCATTTCTTGTATTATCCTTGTGTAAAATGACTTCAATAAAATAAAAGAAATCCTTTTTTGGCTCTAGGGAAGTTTTAAAAGCCTCTACAACCTCCTCTTCCATATTAAGATTAACAAAAAGAAGTATTTTTAAATGATACAATAGATACTTGATGCAGTTAAATTACCATTGACATCCAGGGAAAAGGTCCAAAATGTATGAGGCATCATTGCAAAAATACACAACCATGCAGAGATGACAAAAATAAGATACTGCCATATAATAAGAGTCAATAAGAGGAGCCAACAAATTAAAATCATGCTTGATATATTAAACAAATAGATTGATCAAGAATCGTACATTTTCTAAGGACAAGAAGAGAAAACACCCATGATAAGAATAATAATAAAAAAATTAGCTGATAAATATCGTTTTTGAGATAATCAACTCGCAATCACAATTGACCGAGTAACACATAAACTACTAGTGAGTGTAGGAACAACAAAGGTTCCTAACAAGAAATATAGCTGCCCCTTAGGTGATAGACTACTTTTCTACATTGACAATGCAACAGATACCTCAAGTGGTAACCCTTGCATGCAACAATTTGACTGCTATGTTTATAGAGATGTAGATACCCTACCTCCTCTATATTTAAGCCTATTTCTCCTCAGGAAAAACCACATGTTCTTAACCATTATGTCCGTTGGGTTAACCCAATTAAGACAAAATTCCCTAAGTAAACAATAAAATAATTTTTGAAAAGAAGTTGGTTAGGAAGTGGGCCTCAACAAGCTTTGGAAAAGGGACGAGTAAACAAAGCATTAGAATTTGCATAATTTTGCCAAGCAACCTTTATTCTATTCTTTATGTGTCTCACCTGATGAATTAACTAGTAAATTCTAGTTTCTCCAAAATCTATTTCACCAACCTCAAAAATGATGGTCACGTGATTAATAGAAACCCCCTTTCCATTTTACTCTCCATCCTAAGCAACATACATAAGAATAAATTCATATCATTAACAAAAGATAAAAAAATATGATGTTAGTTGCAGCAATATATAGAGAAATAGATTCATAGCATTGTTAGAAAATAAAAAATGTGATCTTAGAGAATGAAAGTGCAAGTGCTAAAAACTTGACAACCCAGAACATCCAAGACAGAAGGTTACCTACTAGATGTGTGGTGAAAATTTCTCCTGAGCCTAAGTGTATGGAAAGATAGCCTACAAGATTGACATAAAAAATAAAGGTTACAAGACTCTGGAAAGATAGAATAAATACTTATTGAAGGTAATTAAAGAAGTCTTTCTATGTCCATTATGCTCTACAAAAATCATAAAAATATTTATCCTAGCTGGATACAGAAGAAAGGTTACATTCCACACACTAAGGACATCCAACAAAACTTGTGAAAAAGTCACCAGTGTGATAATTAGAAATGTGTTTGCCTTTATTATTTGAAAAGAAATCGAACATTAGATCTATTAAATCATCAAAATTCAGATATATAAGGTGATTAGAACATATGAACCCACAAGGAAACTAGAAAATAATGAAATCGTAAACATGGGATCTAGAAAGTGTTTTTAATTGCTCGACCTTTAAAATCCCTCCTTACTGATGATTTGGAAGCCTACTATTTTCTGATGAGACTATGGACCCCCACTCAAGAAACTAATTACTTGTATGATCCTTGTGTATAATGACTTCAATGAAACAAATCAATCCTTTTTAGGCTCTTGGGAAGTTTTAAAATCCCCTACAACCTCTTCTTCCATCTTAAGCTGCAAAAAAATTAGTATTGTTAAATGAAGCAATAAATACTTGGTGGATTTAAATGCCCATTGAAAAACTAGGAAAAGGTCTAGAATTTCTGAGGCATCATTGGCATAGCACACAACCATGAAGAGCTAACAAAAATAAAATACTCACATATAATAATAGTTAACAAGAGGAGCCAAAAAATTGAAATCAGGCTTGAGATATTCAACAAAACAAATTGCTTGGGCATCCTACATTTTCTAATTCTTGCAGTTGCACCAAACCATGCAGAGCTGAAAATAAGAGAAAACACCCATGATAAGAATATAAAAAAAGTAGCAAATAAACATCATTTTTAACATAATCAGCTTGAAGTCCACATTTTTAGAGGCTCCTGGATGATATGAAATATAAAAATCATGCAGTACTTATGGGAAAATAAAATACCCATGATAATAATCAACAAAAGAAACCAACATATTCAAATCATTCTAATTTTCAAGAGGAAAAACTTGTTTTCTTGTTTCAGTAGTCTCAGAATTGGTTGAGTAACACATAAACTAAGTCTAGTGAATGTAGGAAAAACAAAGAATCCTAACAAGAAATATATTTTCCCCTTAGCTGACAGAATGGTTTATTATATTAGCAGTGCAACATATACCTCAAGAGGTAACCCTTCCATGCATCGGTTTGACTGTTATGTCTATAGAGATGTAGATACCCTAACCCCTCTAGATTTAATCCTACGACTCTTTAGGAAGAAAGACATGTTCTTAACTATTATGTCCATTAAGTTCTACCAATTAAGACAAAAGTCCCCAAGTCAACAATACCATAATTTTTGAAGAGAGAAGTTTGTTAGGAAGTGGACCTCAATAAAATTGGAAATTTGGACAAGTAAGCAAAGCAATATAATCTACATCTTTTCGCCAAGCAACCTTCATTTTATTCTCCATGCATCTCACCTGTTGAATTAACTGGGAAAAGATATGCTGGCCATTTGCACCAGGTTCTCCAAAATCTATTTCACCAACCTCAAAATTGAGGGGCATACCATTAATAGAAACTCCCTCTTGATTTTACTCCCCAACCTAAGTTGGAATATACAGAAGAATATTTTCATAACATTAAAAAAAAATAAAAAAGATGATCTCAGCAGCTACAATACATAGAAAAATAGATTCATAACATTATTACAAAATAAAAAAGATGATCTCCGACAATGAAGGTGCAATTGTACAATATTTGACAATGCATAACATCCAAGACAAAAGATTGTCTGTTGGATGTGTGATAAAAACATCTCCAGAGCCTGAGTGTATGGAAAGATAGCCTACAAGATTGACAAAAAAGAAATGTTACAAGACTCTGGCAAGGTAGAATAAATACATATTGAAGGTAATTAAAAAAGTCTTTCTATGTCCATTGATCTGCACTAATATCTTGAAAAGATTTACCCTAGTTGGAGACACAAGAAAGGATGCATTCCACACACTAAGGAGATCAAGAAAAACCTATGAAAAATTCAAGAGCGCGATAATTAGAAATGTGTCCACCTAGATTGTGTGAAAAGAAAGAAAATATCAGATCTACTAGATCATCAAAATTTAGATATAAAAGATGATTAGAACATATGGACCAACAAGATGATCAGAAAATAATGAAATATCAAACATGGGATATAGAAAGTGTTTCTAATTTCTTGACTTTTAAAAGCCCCCTTGCTGATGATTTGGCAGCCTAGTTTTTTTTTACAAGACCCGGGACCCCCACTCAAGCAACTCATTTCTCGTATCATCCTTGTGTACAATGACTTCAATGAAACAAAACCAATCATTTTTAGGTTGTAGGGAAGTTTTAAAAGCCTCTACAACCTCTTATTCCTTCTTAAGCTGCACAAAAAGAAGTGGTATTTTTAAATGAAACAATAAATACTTGGTGTAGTTAAATGGCCACTGACATCCTAGGAAAAAGTCCAGAATTCCTGAGGCATCATTGGCACAATACACAACCATGCAAAGTTGACAAAAACAAAATACACCCATATAATAAAAGTCAACAAGAGGAGCTAGAAAATTAAAATCATGCATTGAGACAGCAAGAGTAGCCAACATTGAGATATTCAATAGAATTTATTGATTGGGAAACCTACATTTTCTAAGTCTTGTAATCGTACCAAACCATGCAAAGTTCACAAGAAGAGAAAATACACATGATAAGAATAAAAATACAAAGTAATAGATAAAGATAATTTTTGAGATAATCTACTTGAAGTCCACATTTTTAGAGGCTCTGGCATGATATGAAATCTAAAAATTATGTAGGACTAATGGGAACAAAAAATACCCATGAAAATATTCAACAAAAGGGACCAACATATTCAGATCATTCTAAATTTCTAGAGGCACAACTTGTTTTCTTGTTTCAACGGTGTCATAATTGGATGAGAAAAATAGAAATGTTTAGTGAATGTATGAGTAGCAAAGTTTCCTATCAAGAAATATTGTTGCCCCTTAGCTGGCAAACCAATTTGTTACATCAACAATGCAATAGATACCTGAAGAGGTAACCCTTACATGTGGTGATTTCACTGTTATATCTATAGAGGTGTAGGTACCTTACCTGCTCTAGATTTAAGCATACGACTCTTAGGAAGAAAGACATTTTCTTAACCATTATATCCATTGAGTTCCAGTGAATTAAGACAAAATTACCCAGGCCAACAATAACATAATTTTTGAATAAACGTTGGTTAGGAAGTGGGTCGTAACAAGATTGTAAAAATGGACAAGTAAGCAAAGCAATAAAATCTTCATATTTTCGCCAAGAAACCTTTAATCTATTCTTCATGCATCTCACCTGATGACTTAACTAGTAAAATATATGTTGGCAATTTGTGCCAGGTTCTCCTAAATCTATTTCAACAACCTCAAAATTGGGGGGTGCAACATTAATAGAAACCCCCTTCCCATTTTACACTCCATCCTAAGATGAAACATACAAAAGAATAGATTCATAACATTATCAAAAAATAAAAAATATGATCTCAATAGCTACAATATACAAAAGAATAGATTCATAGAATTATGAGAAAATAAAAAAGACAATGAAGGCTCAAGTGCACAAAATTTGAAAGCACAAAACATCCAACATAGAAAGTTACTTGCTGGATGTGTGGTGCAAACTTCTCCAGAGCCTGAGTGCATGACAAGATAACCTATAAGAGTGACATAAAAAAGAAGATACAAGACTCTAGAAAGATAGAATAAATACATATTGAAGGTAATTAAAGAATCCTTTCTATTTCCATTATGCTCAACTAATATATTCAAAAGATTTACTATAACTTGATACCCAAGAAAGGATACATTTTACACACTGAGTATACCCAACAAAACCTATGAAAAATTTACTGATGTGATCATTAGAAATGTGTTCACCTTGATTGTGTTAAAAGAAACCAAACAAAATATTATGTTAGATCATCAAATTCAGATATATAAGATGATTAGAACACATAGACCAACAAGATGACCATAAATAATGGATTATCAATCATGGTATGTAGAATGTGTTTCTAATTGCTCGCCTTTTCAGAGCCCCCTTATCAATTATTTGGTGGCCTATTGTTTGTTGACGAGACCCTAGACCCCACCTCAAGAAACTCATTTCTTCTATTATCCTTATGTACAATGGACTTCAATGAAGCAAAAGCACTATTTTTTGGGATCTAGGAAAGTTTTAGAAGCCTCTACAACCACTTCTTCCATCTTAAGTTGCACACACAGAAGTAGTATTGTTAAATGAAACAATAAATACTCGGTGCAGTTAAATGGACACTGAAATCTTGGGAAAAGGTACAAACTTTATGAGGCATCATTGCCACAATACACAACCATACAGAGCTGACAAAAAGAAAATCCACCCATATAATAAAAGTCAACAAGAGGAGCCAGCAAATTAAAATCATGCTTGAGATATTCAACAGAATTGATTGATTGATCATCCTACATTTTCTAAGGCTTGCAGTTGCACCAAACGATGTAGATTTGATAAGAAGAGAAAACACCCATGATAAGAATAAAACATAATTAGGAGATAAACATCATTTTTGAGGAAAATTAGCCTGAAGTCCACATTTTTAGAGGCTCTGGCATGATATGAAAGCTAAAAATCATGTAGTACTAATGGAACAAAAAATACCCATGATAAGAATCAACAAAAGAAACCGACATATTCAGATCATTCTAATTTTCCAAAGGCACAACTTTATTTCTTTTTTTAGTAGTCTCACAATTAGTTGAGTAACACAGAAACTACTAGTGAATGTAGGAACAACAAAGGATTCCTAACAAGAAATATTGTTTCCCCTCAACTAATGTACTGGTTTTTTACATCAACAATGCATACCTCAAGAGGTAACCCTTGCATGCAATGAATGTTATGTGTATAGATATGTAGATACCCTACCCACTCTAGATTTAAGCCTATGATTCTTTAGCAAGAAATACATGCTCTCGACCATTATTTTCATTGAATTCCACCCAACTAAGACAAAATTCCCCAAGCCAACAATAACATAATTTTTGAAGATAAATTGATTAGGAAGTGGGCCTCAACAAGCTTGGAAAAATGGACAAGTAAGTAAAGCAATAGAATCTACATATTTTCAGCAAGCAAGCTTTATTCTATTCTCCAAGTCTCTCACTTGATGTTAACTGGTAAAATATATGCTGCCAATTTGTGCCAGGTTCTTCAAAATCTATTTCACCAACCTAAAAAATGAGGGGCACACAATTAATAGAAACTCCCTTCCCATTTTACTCACCATACTAAGCTATAACATACAAAAGAAAAGATTCGTATAATTATCAAAAAGTAAAAAATATTATCTCAATAGCTGTAATATACAAAAAAAATAGATTCATATCATTATCAAAAACTAGAAAACATGATCTCAGAAAATCAAGGCTCAATTACGAAAAATTTGATAGCACAGAACATCTAAGACAGAAGGTTACCTGCTAGATGTGTGGCGCAAACTTCTCCATAGCCTGAGTGTATGGCAAGATAGCCTACAATATTGACAGAAAAAAGAAAATTTATAAGACTTTATAAATCTATAATAAATACATATTGAAGGTCATTAAAGAAGCCTTTCTATGTCCATTACACTCTAGTAATATCTTGAAAATATTTACCCTATTTGGATACCCAAGAAAGGATACATTCCGCACACTGAGGATACCCAAAAAAACCTTTGAAAAAGTCACCAATGTGATAGATAGAAATGTGTTCACCTTGATTGTCTGAATATAAAGAAGACATAAAATTTTCCTACATCTCATCTTTATTGAAATTTTGCTATCCTAGCATAAAAGAATATTTTTCTCAAATGGAACTTTGTATAAGTATCCTAGTATACAAGAATATTTTTCTCAAATGGATTTGTGTGGAAATGTTTTCTTATACTCCTTTCTCCCTCCAAAAACCTTCATAGACAATGAAATGAATGTTAGTTAGTATCATTTCTCACCATATTGGTCTTGTATAGAAGTTTTATGCTTCCCCATATAGACTAAACAACAAAAATTGTCTCTCATAATGCACAAAGAATGAATAATAGATATAAGCAAAGAATTCATGTTAAGAAACAACCTAATATCGAGAATCCTTAATTTTAGACTCATGCCACTAATAAGAGTTGCATTGCATGTTTACCAGAGACATAAGAAAAAGCTTGAGGGATGTAATTCAAATTGTGAATTATGTGAATCTGCCTCTAAATCTAGACCATGAATATACAACAATCAGTTACTAGCGTAATGGTAAAAATAGTGGTGTTACACATATGAAAGTGAAGAAAAATAAAGGGTTTCTCTAAAAATGCTTTATGGGAAGCCCCTTATACTATGTGCATGTTTTTTTTGGGTCTATAAACTAATTAATAAATTATTATGTATTAGTTTAAGTAGATATGAGTGACAACAAAAATTTAATGATAGGTGTGTCCACATCTTTCCCACTTGTCCATAATGAAATAGGCATGGCATGCATGTCAAATTCTAGAAATTTTTGAGTCTTGTTCTACCATGGAGAATAAATACAAGGTTTGTTTCACTAAGAAAGCGGATATATAATTCAATTAATTCCTTCATTGATGGAATTAATGGGGTAAGTTAGGCAAGATTACACACTAATTGCAAGTACTGTTTGTGTCAAGAAAGTATAAGTGGAATTCAATCCATGACCTATATCCAAGAAATAAACGAGGAATGAGTGAGGGTTAGCAATAACTTGACACAAAATGATTTGGACATATACAACATAAAAATTTTATGGGAGGAACAAACGTGATTAGTGATTACTCACCTTGTTTATTAGGTAAGAAGAAATATTTCCACAAAGAAGAAACAACAAGTACAAGCACACTAGAACATACTAACACCTGATTTTGAGATCGATAGTAACTTGAATTGGCTGGTGTGGATAGAGGGTTGGTACCCTATGAAAAAGGAAAAGAAAATTAGTATCATTTACAAATATTTGAGAAGGGAGTGACTATACACTAAAGGACCTGCACCTGAAGCTCTGGGGCTACCCCCTTGCATCAAACCTGACTTGACAATGAGTTAGGATAGTCGAAATAATGAATATTTCTTAACTAGATAATTAAAAAGAAGAATACAAATAATGCACCAATAATACATGCAAAATATTAATAGAGCCATCTATAAGTGGATATGTGAGATGATGGATAAAAAAATAAATAAAACCTGCTTCAAAGTATCATAGGAATGCTCAATATTGATTGGTTCAAGAAGTTTCTTCAGTGGAAGTAACCATATACCCATCTTCCAGTTCCTTTAGTGGAAGGTGATTTAGCTTGGAGAATGTCTATCAGCCCCAATTGTTTAGTGCTTTTGTTTTCTATATTGGTGTGTTATTCCTTATATGGAGTTGTATAATCAACTCTTTCCAACAACAAGAGCCAACATTAGTATCCCTCTTGCTGGAAAAGGACTACAAAGCATGTCTAGCCTAGTGTCATGGTAACAACCCCAATATATAATATAATACCTTTTAAGTCCTCAGTAATGGAATACATAGTAGAATCATTGTGCTTTGCGGAGACAACCATTGAGATATTGAGGTAAAACTTGTCTAGATACAGATCCACATAGAGTAGACAATAATTCCTATATAGCTTTCTACAAAAGGAATCAAAATATATTATGTTCAATGATAATTTGACTGATTGAATTCGTGTTGTTGGAAGTCATCCTCTCCTCTCAAATTTTATCTTCATATTACCTGCAAATCTATTTGCCAGTGGTGTTAGCATCAGTCTAATTAACCACAAACAGAAGGTAATCTGCACAGCAAAAGGGAGAAAATATTTATATATAGTAGCACCTGATTAAACCCCTCATCCTTGAAGGACTAAGATGTAGTAAATCCTAGTGTGATTGCGAGTTAGTTTCTCTAAGATAATGAGAAGGAGTTTTGAAAAAGTTGAAGATGGATGAAGTTGAACATAAGTCTAGATTGAAATTTGCCATGTTGGATGCCAATAAATGCTCTCATATGATTTGCAAGGGTTTTTCTACTGCCAATAATGAAGCAATATCAAATAAATATTCAAAGCACATGAATATCATTGCTCCAGAGGTCTATGTTGTGAATGTTTATGAACCCCACATAATCAAAGCAAACCCAAAAAGCTTTTGGTCTCTGGTTTAAAGACTAACTCGGAAATTTAACAGTGAATCAAGGGGGAGCAACATGAAACGATATCCCAAGGGTCCATCCTTTGAGGTAATTCTTTTAGAAGTCAGTATAAAAAATAAAGAATATACATTTTATAGCAATGATCAAAGGCTTATCATGGAAAACAAGACTACAAAATTTTCAATTGAAGATTGCTCTGCTTTAATTAAACAATTCAATGGGATAGACATGATTTTCCATAGTATGCATGAGATTCCTTTTGTCAGGAACACTTCTCAATTTTATAATATTTATGATAAAATGGGGCATTATATATAGACATAAGAACTGCTAAATTAGTTGGCCAAATATTTGCGGAGGTCTACAACATCCTAGATATCAATGCTTTTCTAGATATTCATTGGATTTTCTGGTTGAGGGTTGTCCATATTCACCATAAAAATGCCAAATAGTTATGGCCATTTTTGGCGAGTGATTTCAATCGCTTCTATCTTTGGGATAACTTGTGAATATGTATATCTTGCATCTAGGATAGTTAAATTGTGTATGGATAAGGCCATTCTTGATTTGAGCATTGACCGAGGGATTAAGAGCAACCCAACACTTAAGGAACTCTCCCTTCTAGTAGCTTCTTTGGCATGGATGTAATTTGTCAAAATAAGGCTAGCCAACCTCGACTCTCCGGTGGTTTATCATTGTTTGCAAGTTCCATAGAGAATGGTGGGTGGATAATACCCGTTAAGTATTGTTCCTGAAACTACCTAGATTTTCTTCAGCAATTTTATGTACATTCCCATATAGTGATTGGACATTCAAAAGAATTTGCTTCTTCTCCATTACTTCGATAAGAATATCACCTGAGTAATTCTAAATTCATAGCAAAATCAATCAAGTCCCAAATCAATAACAAACCCCAAATCAATAATCAATCAAACCACAAATCAGAGTCGATCAGGCCAACCATTCAAAACATAAATTACAAAAACAATATACCCTTTTGCTGGTGTAAATCTAATGATGAAAATGCCCATTAAAATTGAAAATAAAATTGATATTACAGAAACCAGACAATGGCATAAATAAACCTTGTAACAAACATTGAAATTATTTCAGGTATAGGCGCTTACCTAGATCATTCCTATGTACCTCCCAGAGCCATGAAAATTCCATCTGGATATATGACTCTGCAACGTAAAGCTCCAGAATCAAACCTGGGTGACAATAAATTCTATTTGCTTATTTTCATCGATAGTGTCATGGAGAAAATAGGTGGGGAGATCCATGTAGCACCGGTTAGGGCTGCCCAAGTGAACCGAACTTAAACAAGAATGCAACATCTTACATATATAATCATAAACACAGGTATGCGGCAAAAAAAAACTTCATTTCATTAATAGAAAAATACTGAAATATGCTTACAAACAGAATGGAAGTAAGATAGCTCGGGCGATGGTAGCTTATCTTTGAGAGGCGATGTGGTGGCTACATGCCCCTAAACTATATTACAATGGAGCTTAAGGGCCTATTTATTATTGGAAAACATGAGAAAACTCTAAAAAACTAAAACACTAACCTCAGGAGATGTAACACCAAGCGTTTGTGGGCCTCGTTGGGGTCAGTTGGGTAGTCAACTTCCTCAGGTCATAACTTGGTCATATTATATCTGTTTGGCATGTACAATACCTTGTTTGAAAGGTCTCACCGAGTAATACAAGTTTCACCAAAGGCCCCTTCCTATTGAAACGAGCCTGTCTTAAACCCCAAAACAGCGTCGTTTCGGGGCGCAAAACTGCTCCGAAAGTTTAGGACTTGAAAAACTACTAAAAATAGTAAATGATGAAATGAACAAGGAAACATATGAAACTAACTGGGGGTCTAGGTGGAATAGGCAAGTGGCCACCAATATCCTGGATCATCCTCCGCCCTTAGGAAGCAATGGTTCCCATTGCGTGCAGAGCCTCCATGAGGTGAGGAAATTTCTGTTGAACCTAGTCCCTGGTGAACCACTTTCCCTAGTGAAGGAGTTGGCCCGCTTTGACAACTCGATATAACTGTATCCTCTATTGGTGAGTGTTATTGAGTTGTGTGTCCATGATTTGATAAGTTGTGGCCAGTTCCATGTAGTCTAGGTTGAGCTTTATTGGTGTGAGTTGTTCTGCAATGTCAAATGTGTCTAACAATGGTGGAAAGGATGGCTGAAGGAAGTCTACATTGAACATTGGGTGCATACAAAGGAACGGTAGGATGCTAAACTCGAAGGCATTGTCACCGACAACCATGGTGATGGTGTATGACCCATATTAGAGTGGGTGAATCTTGCAGTGGGGTCTAGCAAGGCGCTCCTTCAGCAAATGTAGTCGAACATTGTCGCCCACCTGGAACTTGTGTGACACTAGATGTTTATCATGGTGCTACTGGTACTTAGCATTCACTTTGTCCAATATATCATGGACCTCTTGGTGATGTGATGAATATTCTCAATGAAGTTGTTAGCCATTTCAGCTTCAAACTGAACATGAGCAAAATCTACCTGAGTGGCTGCAAATGGTATGGCGACATTAATGGGGCATAATGGCTAAAATCCCAGCCATATCTAAAAGGGGTTGAGCCTTGTTTAGCTATGGAGAGCTCTTTTGTAGATGTGTTGTATATAGGGGATAATTTAATCCAATGTTCATGGATGCTTTGAGTTATAAATGCTCAAAATGTGTATGATCATCCTTTTCACAACCTTTGTTTGGACATCAGTTTGGGGATGGAAAGTATTGGACTTAGTAAGTTTTATATCCAACATCGACCAGAGACTTGACCAAAATTCACTTAGGAATATGTTGTATCATTCTGGGACAATGGACTATGGGATCCCAAAGTGTACCCACACTTTCTCAAAGAATATCTTAGCAGTGGTGTCTGTTGTGATACTCTTCTTGCATGCCACCATGATTACTATCTTAGGGAATCTTTCGATGACCACGAAAACACAATCGTTGATGTTCTTAGTAGAAGGAAGGCCTAACATGTAGTCCATGGAGATAGGTTCACAAGGCCAGATAGGAGTAGGTAGAGGAGTATACAGGCCTTGCTTCTTGATGGTTGGTATTGCAATGACGTAGGCGATGCAGGATCTAATGTACTTCCCAACATCTTGATGAAGTTTTAGCCAATAAAAATACTTCTGCAATACTGTCACTATTTTCTCTACTCTAAAATGTCTAATGACTAGACTGTAGTACACCTCCAAAATCCTCTTGGCATGCTCACTTGAAGGAACACAGATGTGTCCTAGGTAGCATAACAATGCATCACGAAGGTGAAAATTTGGAATTTGATTTCCTTCCAGGAGTGTCTGGTATATGATGTCAATATTTGGATCGCTCTTGTAAAGATGTAGCCACCCTGATATCTTATTCCCAAATTAGTCGAGCACAGTGATCAGTGCCATGACCGGTGGCCGATTAAGGAAATCAACGATGTTAGTGGTGCTTCCCTTATTTTACTTAATGTTCAAATGGAACTGTTGCATATAGGTGGACCATTTATGATGGCAATCATTTTGTAACTTCCCTTATGTCTGTATGAACTGTAGAGGTTGATGATCTATGTGGATGACAGTTTCCTTCCCCATAATGTAATTCTTTCATTGATGGTAGGCCTACACAATGGAATACATTTATTTGTTGTAAGTGGGGTACTTTTAGATTGTGTCTAAAAATGTCTCACTTTGGTAATCCATTGGATTCCCATGCTGAGTAAGAACCACACCAATAGCATAGTTGGAGGTATATGTCTTAATCTCAAATGGTTGTTGCAGGTGGTAATGTGCGAACTGGTGCAGAACATAGGCAATTCATCAACTCAAAGAATGTTTTTTGTTGGGTTTCTGACCAAAGAAACTTTGATTTCACTCTGCCCTTAGTGAATTGAATTAAGGCCAAGTGATATGAGAGAACACCAACATGAACCTACGGTATAAATTGGTAAGACCCAAAAGGTTGCAGAGCTCTGTTAGAGTAGTTGGAGTTGTCAATATCGAATGAATTGTATCTTGGATGGGTCCACATGTACAACTTGCTCATCAATGATGTGCCCCAAATATTAAACCTGGGTTAGGCCAAGGTGCATTTCTCCAAGTTAGCACACAACTTGTGTTGTCATAATGTTTGAAGGACTTGTTGAATATGGTGGAGGTGCTCCTCCCAAATCTAGATGAAGATCAAGATGTCATCTAAATAAACCACCATGAATGCATTGGTGAAGGGTCGTAAGATGTCGTCCATCCATCTCATGAAGGTTGTAGGGGAGTTTTTCAATCTGAATGGCATGACCAACTATTCGAAAAGGCCTTCGGATTTGAAGGCAACCTTCCACACATCGGAGGGTTCAATAGGAACCTCGTGATGACTTGACTTCAAGTCAATATTGTTGAAATATTTGACCCCTTTGAGCTGGTCTAGAAGGTCATCAATCAGCAAGATTGGGTACCTATTCTGGAAAGTGATCTTATTCAGCACCTCCTGGTCACATCATTATTCTGTACCAGTGCAATTAGGCTCCCACTAGGTGATGAGCTTGGCCTAATGTACCATTTCTGCAATAGATCTTGAATCTACCTCGTCATCTTATTGTTTTCTAGAAAAAATCATTGATAGATTAGTCCATTTGGTAGCAATGCGCCCTAGGTCAGATCAATGGAGTGATTGACCTGATCATGTAGAGGTACCCCTGTGGGTGAGGTGAAAATATCCTTATACTCCTCCACAACCTTGTCCATTTGTTGTTGCTAAGTAGAGGAGCCCTGGCTATAAGTTATGGCCACAATCTTCTTCTTGCCTTGGGGGTGAATCATAAGGAAAACAAATTTCCTATTCTAGGAAATGATCTTACTACATTGCTTTCCAGTGATAAAAAAGATGGCGGTAGGCGGGGCTACCTCCTGTATCCTATACAACTTATTATCCAAAGTAATAATAACAAAGTGAGGTCTAGACTCATATACAACATGTCGCTTCTGCAAGTATGGTTTTCCTAACAATACATTACAAACATCAATGGAAGCAACATTACACAGTACCTCATCCATGAAGGGATTGATGTTGTAGGTAAGGCAACACTGCTGGCTGGCGCGACGATCTTGTCCTTGGTGAAGCCACTCGATGGTGTACAGTTGTGGATGTGTTGTAGTCTTTGGGCCCATCCCCTTCATGACCTATACTGAAATGAGGTTCTTATGGCTCCCTTCATTGATAATGAACTACAGCAGAGAACCCTTCACCCACATCTATGAGTGGAATAGGCATTCCCCCTCATTTAGATCTCCAAGCTCAATCTTCTCAATCTTGGAGGTGGCCATGGTGGAACTAGGCTCTGTATCAATGATCTGCTTACCTTTGTCAATTCCCTTATCGGGTTCTGATTTAGAGTCAAAACCCACGTTTGATTCGGAAGCTTTCATCTCGACCACCGCTGACTACTTGGCTCGACACTCACTTGTATTGTGAGTGGAGTTCTTATGGAACTCACACCATTTTCCCGTGCCCTTCTTCGTCTTTGTAGTGTTTCTCTTTACTTACGACTTCAGCGGGTTGTCTTGGGTAGCCCCACCTTGGCATGGTCCTTTGTTCTGTGGTTTTGGGTTGCCTTTTCCTTGCTTTGGATTTGCAAATACAAAGTCACACTTCTTCTATTTAAACTTCTGCTCAATCTTGATAGTGTACCGATATGTTGTGCCAAGCAAGGAAATTTCTAGGAAGTCCATCTCGTCTTGGATGTACTTGTGTAGATAGCTACAATACTTGAGCACCAAATTCCACTCATTATCCTTGGTACCTAGCTTCGTGTGAAGAGTATGGAGAATATTTGTGAACTTTGGCACATTTTGGTCCCTTTTCTGTCGTAGCATGGTCCACCTTATGTATTTGTCTTCATAGCTCGAGACAAGGTTATATTATTCCTTGATGGCGTCTTACAAAGAATTCCAAGTGGGTGTGGTTGAAAATAGTGAGGGTTCACTCTCATCCTTTTGCTCACAGTAGGTTTCCCACCAGTCCTTCATGTGTGGGGCATCTTTGAGAAGTGAAAAAGTAATATTTTCCCAATCAGAAAAGTCATGAACTGAAAAATATCCTTCCAAAAAATTTAACCATTTATTTATGGCATCTATCTATCAGGCCTTCGAATATGGGGATATCAAAGTTAACTTGTAACTTAAAAGGAGTGGCGCCTCCACAGTGGCTTTTGGATGAAGATGCATCACCTGTGGGTAGTCGTCAAAGGATCTGGGCAAAGTTATCCATCATCACATCACTCTATCACTTGAGAGCACCCTCAAGCAACTTTTTGAAAGGATATCCTCCCCTCTCATCTTTCTTTTCTTCCTCCATGGGAGTTGTCGGGTTTTGCGAGGCTGACCTTGCATTGGTTCAACCAAATCAAGTCCTAACTCCTTATACCCTGACCTTGTTGGGGACATGGAAAGAAAAACAAAGAAAGATCAGACTGCTCTCATATAACTGATTTGAACCTAAACAGGAACACAATGAATTACATATATAATCATAAACAAAGAGATGCAGTAGAAAAACACTTCATTTCATTAATATACAAATATTTAACTATGCGTACAAATAGAATGGAAATAAGATAGCTCGAGCGATGGTAGATTATCTCTAAGAAGAGATGTGGCAGCTACATGCCTATGACCTATGTTACAATGAGGCCCAAGGGCCTACTTATTATTGGAAAACATGAGAAAACCCTAAACAACCAAAACCCTAACCCAGGAGATGTAACACCAAGAGTTTGTGGGCTCAGTTGGGGTTAGTTGGGTAGCCAACTTCCTAGGGTCCAAACTTGGTCATATTATCTCTATTTGGTGCATACGATACCTTGTTGGAAAGGTCTCACCGATTACTACAGGTTTCGCTGTAGGCCCTTGCCTTTAGCAATGGGCCTATTGTGGACCCCAAAAAAATGTCATTTAGGGGGTAAAAACCGCTTCAGATGTTCAGGACCCGAAAAATTGCTAAAAATAGTAAATTCTTAAATGAACAAGGAAACATAGGAAACTAAATGGGAAGTCTAGGTGGAATAGGCAGGTGGCCACCAATATCCACCTGGATCAACAAGGTAGTAGCACTCATAGTTGGGGAAATGCGAGGTGGAATTTCAGAAATATTGTGACCCTAACACTGGAATTTGACGCAGGGACTCACAACCTCTAGCTGGTTGAGCTCTTGGAAATCATTGTCCCTGAAGTTTTCATATTCACAGGAGCCTAATAACATGATCATGGGCCCTGTATCATTCACAACGTTGGTAAGCCCCGTAAGGCCATGGACGCACCCCAACCTGGATGTTGTCGAGAAGACTCCAGGATCGCCTGTCAGATACTATTGGCACTCATGGCGTAGAACGCAAATTGTTCATTGTGGAAGGCATTGAAGCGTACACCTACCTTGACTGAGAAATTGGCAAAGTATGTCATTGGAAAAATTCCCTCCCATTAGAACATCTAACTGATTCCTGCATTCACTAGGGCCTTCGTCGCTAAAACATATAAAAATCCGCTTTAGTGGTTGATCATCTTCCATTGATGAATGAACAGATTGAATGATTTTTTCAGAAATGTGAATACCTCCAAAGGGTATACTATATGATTCGGTAGCATGAGAGGCTAAGAAAATTAAAAATAATTTAAATATTCAAGAGGAAATACTTTTTTCCTCAAAAACAATGTCTTGGTCGATACATGTCCATGGTGGGTAGGTCTTTATTTGGTTGAGGTAGGCATGATATCGGTGTCATTTTTGCTGTGAGACATTACTTATATGAGTTAGGCACACTGTCCCTTGGAAGAGATAATTTTGTAGATAGGGTTAGGTTTTGTGTTAAATTTTGCAGTCCCTTGTGTTTTGGTTTTTTTAGATTATTTCTTTCTTAAAAATAAAATTTAAGAAAATTAAAATAATGATAATTTTTCACTTAAAATAATTAAAATAAAAAATAGGTTTTCGTTGTAAAAGTAATATTTTTTTTTTTTAAGTTCTAAAAATCTTTTTCTTGTAGTAGTGACGTCAGTTAATCAAGATATAAAGGATCACGTTTTGTAGTAACAAGCCTTGTAGTAACAGACATATTTTCATGTATATTGTAACCACTAGAAGCAACCCATAACAAGATGTCAAAAGCATATGCCATGTGGTTACAAATATAGATACATGTGACTCATCTTACGACCCCTGGCTCCAAAATGGTATGATATTGAGAAAAAAATAAAAAGTCCTTCAAGTGACAGAGAGGCCATGAAGAGTTTCATGACAATAATGAAGAATATTTATGGTATAGATTAAGAAGAAGCACCCATTGTCTGAACTCAATATGCCCTTCTTTTCTTTTCACATGAATTTTGTGAATTTGGCACAATTGAGGCTTTGTTCTATGGGCATTGTTGCAAATATCCAATAGGCTGGTGGAAAATTCACGATGTACTTGCCTATGTGCTGCAAGGATTTTCTATACAATTTCCCACACAATTAGCCTATTCCCATCCCCTAAGAAAGGAGTTGGAGTACTTATCATTTAGTGAAGAGGAACAATTGGGATCTCCATAAAACTTTATTTATATTCATAGTATTTGTCATCCTCTTTCTTAGAAAGACACTGGGTACACGAAAGTTCTCAAAAATAGGACCAATAGAAGTTCTACACATAGTACTGCAATATTACAATCATGCACATATGAGTACATTGTGATAAATCTAGGTATTTGGGCATCAAAGTTAATAAGGAACTAAGCATTATGTAACTCAAAGATGGTTATTGGGACAAAATCAATAATTCTCCTCCCGACCATTAACATGTTGTCAACCTTGCAGTTGTGACCCCCTAGCTTGTGTAATATGTCCCATTGTCCAGACCTATAGAGATTCCAAAGGTCTAATTTGACCTCCACCCTCTCAACATAAGGTATTTAGTTATAGGCTGGTGCAGGGGTTCTAGAGGCAAACTTCCTCCACCCTGCAACCCATGTGGGACTCTAGAGATATGTATCTCCACCCACAAGTCAAGAAGGGTTTCTAGGGAGAAATGTATCCACCCTTTTATTGAAAAGGGACTCTAGATATCAACATCTCCACCCTTTACACAATAGGGATTCCGAAGGTGTTGTCTCCACCCTCACTATGCTCAAAGTTTCTAAGGACCCATCCCCACTCTATGTACCAAGTTTACACGATATGGGATTACCCAACCTCTTATCAAAAACCTCTTCCCTCTAATTTGACCACTATAGTTAATTTCAGCCATATAACCTACACGGTTTATTTAGGAAGGTTTCTAGAGGATGATACTTCCCATTCCCTAAATCTGGTCAGAATCTTGGTTCCCAAAACAATGTTCAACTAGCACAAAATCAAAGAGAAGATCAAATATAATTATTTAAAATCAATATCAAAATAAAAGGTCTCGCTGATTAAGCTAATTAACTAAGAGAAGCCTCTCTACAACATGAATTTTCCTCAAAATCATTACACACATAAACACCAATTCAAAATCCTAAACTTTGAGCCAAAGTATCTCCTTTATTCTGTGGCTCATGCTAAACTAAAACTATATGTGATTTATCAAACTAACATACATTTTCCTCTTTCCCTCAGTATGTAAATAAAGAAATAACAATTAGGGCTCATGTTCATGAACCAGACATATAATTTTTCTATGGATATTTAGAAGAGCTTGCCACAGGGATACATATTTTCATTGTCCACTGGTGTTGTTGTCGTACATTTTTCTGAACTGAATCCAAATGTGAAGATGTTGGTGTAACCAAAGAATATGACAGAACATAAAAGAACTTCATAATATGGACAACTTAACATGTTTCTCATTGAGTGGGGACCTTTCTAAACTTTGTAAGAGTGATGGTCAAAGGGAAAATGTGCTTTAGCCAATTCTTTTAGGAAATTTGTCAAAGAGTTTTCATTTGACACTCAAAATCATAAGGGTTATGAATATCTAGTCATAATTTGGAGGGATTGTGATTTTCAAACACATCAAACCCTAAATAGTGAGTTATAACCTATGATCTAATGCAAAACATAGAAATGTATAGTAAGAAAATGCGATATACCGCAATAAACTTATTGTCGATGTCTTTGCAAAGAAAATGATAACAGGGGTATAAGACAATACTATTTCATGAGGCTTCTGATACTAAACTTTCACATTGTAGGATCCCTTCTACCGCTGTCTAAGAAAGGTCAGGTTGCCATTCTTGTGTGGCCATTGTTGCAATCTCGTCCTAGCTTCTATGATGTTTCCCTTTTTTTTCTTCCTATCTTGCCTAGGCTCTCGTTTTTCCTCCTTTCTCTTGCTCTCCCTATTGCTCCCTTATTTCCCATCGTCTCCTCCTCATCCTCACCTCCTTCCTTTTCCATTGTTCCCTCGCACCTCTAGTTACTTAGGTTGGTACCCTGTCTCTCTGAGTTTTTATGCCATTTAGCCCCCCAAGTCTTCCTGGTGTTTTCACTATTCTTCACCTTTGCATGCCTCCTACAATCTTCTAGTGTGCCCCTTCTCCATGAATCTCCATGTTCTCTAAATTTTTCCAAAAAGATTCACAGATCTCCACTCCTCCTCCCATGAAGTCTCTGTTCAATTTTTCTCCATCTCTACCCTCGACCATGTGTGATTCACTACTAAAATATCTACTAGTCCCCGAAGAATTGTTCACCATGCCCACATTCTTCTGTTGTATGGTAGTAAGAAGAAGGAATAGTCATTTTTTAATATGTATCTCACCCCATGAAATTTATGGTCATTTTAAGAGTTAAGGTGGGCCAACAAACTTAACTAAGAGTTAAGTTGGGAAACAAACTTAACTAAGTATGAAGTGTGAAAATTATCCCTTATTTCCTTGTTTAATATACTTTCATGTGAAACAATGTTTTATTTATTAGTCATACCTTCTTACTTACTCAAGTTTGGGTAAGGACATTTAATTAGGCAGGTATGGGGTGTTATAATGAGAATTAAGATGATCAATATGTTGCCTCTGCTTGTCCATAGTTTCCATCATTTCTGCATTATGAGAGGCCACTTGATATTTGAAGGAGGAGATCTTTGTGCTTATGACTCCAATTACCTGTTCACTATAGATTTTAGCCCCATAGACCTCACACACATAGTGGACATGGAAACAATTTTCTGCCATTTTCACTTGAAAGATAACAACGTAGATAGAAGGGCTTGGGACCCCCAGAATGGAGGAGGGAAAGCAGCAGGGAGAACTCCCTCGAGTTGAATATGGGAGGACCCAAAGCTAGAACACACCACCTAGAAATTTTGAGCATGATACAAGTTTAAGCAAGAGCATCTTGCCTTAAATAAAATATACCTTTGATTGGGCATAATGGGTCTTTTCCTACTAAGGGAGTTGGTTCCCTAAATGGGAGTGATAGGTTAATTATTTGTATTTCCATGTTCTTAAGAAATATAGAAAATTATGTGTACAGAATTGAGATTTTAACTAGACTCGAGAATATTTGAATAAGTTAGATAAGATGTAGGACAAATACTTGAGAGGATTTTGTTGACAATATTATGGATATGAACTAATTCTAGTTCAGATTCCTTTCCAAAGTACATGTATGTAACTCTAAAAAACATCGAGTAACATGTGATAGGAATAGAGTGAATTAAGGCTACTATGGCCAAAGCAAGGGCCACTTGACCTACATTGGGACAAGATTAAGTCTTTGTAAAATTTTGTACAGTTGTATGGATGTTTAGAAGAAAATTAATTTCATTATGAATTTAATAACCATGTAAATCTATGTTAAATTCGAGTTGAAATTAATTATTGCAGGTGGCTACAGGAATCCTTAGGAGTAATGGAAAATTATAATGTTGATCCAAGCAGAAGAGAGATTGGATTAAGAGAATTGAAATCCATCTATGGGTTATGTGTATGTCTTGTTATTTATGTTATGCATTGATTATAGGTAGTTGAACAAAGTGACTATTAAGAACATGTAACCTTCCCGAGGATTGATGACTTGTTCGACCAACTAAAGGGAGAAACAATGTTCTCAAAGGTTAACTTGAGATCTAGATACCATTAGGTACACATAAAAGAGGAGGACATTTACAAGACTGCGTTCAGGACCAGGTTTGGGAATTATGAATTTGTCTTTGTTCCATTTGGCTTAACTAATGCTCCAACTACATGCATGTGTTTGATGAATCATGTGTTGCCTCCATATTTGGATAAGTTTGTTATTGTGTTCATTAATGACATACAGGTATATTCTAAAAATGAGGAAGAGCATATCAAGCATTTAGCAGCAGTCTTGAGGTTGTTGAGAGATAATAAGTTGTATGATAAGCTCGACAACTACAGTTTCTTTCATATTGAGGTACATTACTTGGGACATGTTGTCTCCAACAAGGGAATTGCAGTACATCTAGAGAAGACAAGGGCCATCATGGAGTGGGTAGCTCCTAAGAATGTGGATGATGTGGGATCTTTCATGGATCTAGCAACCTACTATAGGAGGTTCATAAGGAACTTCTCATAGATTTATTATCCCAATACATCATTGCAAAGGAAAGCTAAGAAGTTCAAATGGACAAAGGAGTGTGAGGCCAGCTTTGAGAAACTTAATCAGTTGTTGACGCATGCACCGATGCTACAAATTACGGATCTAGACAAAGATTTTGTGGTATGCACATATGCTTGCAAGAGGAGGCTTGGTGGAGTCCTTATGCAGGACAGATAGGTGGTATGTTATGAGTCTCGGAAATTAAATGAGCACGAGAAGAACTACCTATACATGCACTCAAGATGTGGAGGCACTATCTTCTTGGTAGGTGGTTTGTTCTTATGAGTGATCACATTAGATCATTGAGGTATTTGTTTGACTAGTGTAATCTGAATGCTAGGCAAGCTAGATGGTTGGCCATGATCAATGATTTTGATTTTGAGATCAGGTACATCAAAGGTAAAGAGAACAGTATGGAAGATGCTCTCAATAGACGGGTACAAGTACATCACTTGGCATCTATGAGCTCCTACGAGACAAACTTACAGGATACGGTCATGTAGGCAGGGCACCAAGATGTCAGGTACATGGAGATTGTGCAGACGTTACTGGAGGATGCTGGTAGTGATCTAGGTGCAGTTGCAGGTACAGGTACAGTTGTAGTTGCACACAATATGGATTATTGTCTTACACTGGATGGGTTGGTTAGGTTCTGAGACATGATATATGTACCAGATAGTAGTGAGCTCAACAAGGTGATCTTGAGGTAGTTTCATGCGAAACCATATTAAGGTCACTCGAGTTATTAGAAGACACTAACAATATTGAAGAGATATTACTATTAGCTGAATTTAAAGAGGGATGTAGTAGAGTTTGTGTCTAGATGGTTTAATTTTCATCGAGTGAAGACAAAATGTAAACATCCATGTGCACTACTACATCTGATTGTGATTCCAACGTGGAAATGGGAGGTTACTTCCATGTATTTCATCACAGGGTTTCCAAAGACAGTGAAGCAACATGATTCCATCATGGTCATTGTGGACAGACTAACAAAGGTTGCACACTTCATTCTAGTGAAGTCTACGTTCTCAGCTAGTGAGGTGGCACATGTATTGGTCTGTGATGTGGTTAGACTACATGTTGTTCCAAAGAAGATTGTGTCAAATAGGGATGCAAAGTTTACTTCCAAGTTTTGAAATTAGTTATTTGCAAGTTTGGGCACCGAGTTGGCCTTCAGCACAACTTATCATCCACAGAAATATGGATATACAGAAAGGGTCAATAGGATATTAAAGGAAATTTTGAGGATGTATGTGATGCGTCAACAGAGGAAGTGGGAAGAGTATCTCCCTTTGGTCAAGTTTTTGTACAACAACAATTATCATGAGTCTTTAAAGATGGGTCCTTTTGAGGCATTGTATGGGCGAAATTCTAACACTCCCATTAGTTGGAGTGATTTGGTTAGAAGGGTATTGATTGGACCAAATATGTTGATAGATATGGAACATGAAATGTAGGCGATCAAGAAGAATCTAAACGCATCACAAAATAGGCAGAATAGTTATGCAGATAGGAACAAGTTGTTCAAGGAGTTATAGGTTGGGGAACAGATGATTTGCACATCAAACCAAAGAAGAGATCCTTGCAGATTGGATCATGTGCTAAGCTTGCACCACGGTTTTGTGGACCCTTCAATATTATTGAGAGGATTGGGCCAGTAGCCTATCAACTTGCACTGCCTCCAAAAGTGAAATTCCATGATGTTTTCCATGTATCTTTGTTTAAGAAGTATGTTAAGGATGTTGATCATGTGATTGACTAGGTTGTATTTTAGGTGGAACAAGATGGAGAATTCCAGCCATAGCCTCAATGTATATTGCAGAAAAAGGTGCTCATCTCCAAAACCGAGCAATTGAGAAAGTTAAAGTGAAATGGAAGCTCATTGAGCTTGATGAAGCTACATGGCAAATGGCGGATCAGATGTGGGCTATGTATCCTTCCTTGTTTGCTGGTTGAGGCAAAGAAGCTTGACATGGTGGTTTGGTATTTTCTTATTATGCTTTGGCATTTGCTTATGGTGGTTTGGTATTTGCTTATGGTGGTTTGGTATATGATTTATGGTGGTTCGATATATGCTTTATAATGGTTTGGTATATGCTATATGATGTTTTGATATCTGTTTTGATATGGTGTTTAGTATATGTTTTGATATATGCTTTGGTATATGATGTGGCATATGGTTTGGTATATACATTATGATGATGTTTCCATATATACACATGTATATGAATGATCATTGTCAATACCGCCATGAGCTATGTTATAAAGATACACTATGCGATATGGGTATTGTGTCACTATGGTTATGTTGTCATGTTATTATGCTATCATGTGGTTATGTTATCATGATGTTATGATGTTATATGAGTCAGCACTTAGTAGTATGATCATTGTAAATACTGTAATGAGTTGTGTTATAAAGCTCCACTATGTGGTATGTTGTCATGTTGTCATGATGTTCTTATCTTGAGCAGATATTTCATTGTAAATACTGCATTGAGATGTGTTATAAAGCTCCATGAGAAGTATGTCTTCTTTCAGAAGGTTTTTGAGGCATATGTGTGATTGAACACTGAGGATGGCATCCCCCAAGGGGAAATGTTCTATAACAACCCTCATGAAAACTCCATATAATAAAAGTTAAAAACAATAACCGCGGATGAATGAGACACTTATTCCAAGCTAAATGCTCGGCAGGACATCCTAGGGGGTGTTCATTTGGTTTTTTATGGATAACAAAATTGGAAAAGGTAATGTTAAGGCTTTGGGAAGGTAAAATGACATTTTTGGCACATTTATTTATGAAAATAATAGAAATTAGGAGAAAAAGAAGGTGAAAAAGTCACAAGTTGCATGTGATGAGGAAAATGAAGGAAAATAATGGAAAATGAAGAAAATAGAGGCCTCATTCATAAAAATGTTTCTGAAGATCATTTGGTAACCTTTTTCCAGTTTAGTTTTGGAGCACTCTCATTATTCTCTCTCTCTCATACTCTTGGACACTTAGAGTTTTTCTTGGAGCACTTTGGCATTAGAGCAAGAAAGACAATGAAGGCAAGAGGAAGCAAGGATCAAGCAGGGAGAGGTATGATCAAGCAGCTACAACAAGCTTCATTGTAGGTATCATCTTGCATGTGTATTTTACTTGCTAGATCTAGCATGCATGGTATTGCATGTGGTTCTTTTCTATCATGGCATGAGTTTTGCCAGGTGAGATAGTGTTTTTAGCCTAGCCTTTCCATTTCCAGATAGCCATGGTGTGATGGGGTTCTCATGTTTGGTTGAACTAGATTTTTGGATCGATTCGAAGATGAGTGAGGTGGATCTCCAAAATCATAGAACACATGGCCTAGTAACCCCTCAAATACATTGTGGGTTGCAGTAAAGCCAAATTTTGTGTTGTCTTAGATGGCCTAGGAATCCTTGTTGGTGAATGACAGGATATACTATATATCCTAGAGGTGGTTTTCTCTCTATTGCGCTGTTTTGGGATATGCAGTAAATCCAAGAGAGTAGGTATCGATTTAGAGCATAGTGATCTAGGTTTGAATTGCAGTAAAGCTCGAGAGACTCGGAGACAGGAAAATTACTGACGGTGTAAGTGGAGAAATCTTGTGGTATCCATGCTTGTTTGGCCTAGTGATCTAGTGGAGATCACATTAAAACTTGCTATGGTGTGTTCATTGTGTGGTCCTACTGATCTGGAATGGATTACAGTAAATCATGGCTTCTATTGATGAGGGTGAGGTCGTTTAGCCTTGATATGCCCTGGTTGATTTCTTTTCGTACGAGTCCCACATTCATGCTTGGAATATGGCAAGAGGGTGAATGATTGATGAGAGATTTGGCTCAACCATTCTACGGTCAGCTCGAACGTGGTAGTCCCATCTTTGGTTGGTTTATTGCATTGATCAATGAGAAATTCATTCCTTTGTTTTTCATGTGTAAATGTACTGGTGTATATAGGGATTTTGATGGATGATATGTCTATTGTATTTATGTTCCCATTATGCTTCTTATATCTACACTTCATGACAATAGCTATGGTTTTTTTTCAACATGTTTTTAATTGTATGTGAATGGATAATGTTTCTATGACCTAATAGATAAATATTCAACAAATGACATGAGGGAACAATGGTTTATAGTGATGCTCAGATAAGTATGAGATCCCTACACTTAATTTTGTTGTTTACACCTATAGGTTACATGTCGATGATATGTTTGATGAAATGTCTGTCATGGCTAGTAGGGGTATGGTTAAGGTCAGGTTGAGTTTATTTACTTTTCTTCATTGTTTCCCTGTACCTTTCTTGATTTCAAGCTTTCATTCCATTTTCGGTAGTGGCCTCATCTCTAGACCTCAAAAAATGGCTTATATCCTAGAGTCGCGATCACAAAACAGGAAAGTTTGGTCTATAGTCACTGGCATGCAAGCCTATGAGATCGACTTTATGTTTTTGGTTTCTCCCTTACCCATAGCAGGAGAGCGACTATGGCCTCAAAGGTGCAGAACAATAGTGGGACCCAGGGATAGGTTCTTTGAGTGGCTGAATTGCCTCTTGAAGGTTCTGTTGATGATGTTGGATGACTATGTGTGATGTTCCATCGATTCCACTTCCTTAAGGTTACCTAGGAAGTTGAATCTAATCATAGTAGCCTGTTGTCTCGAGCTTACCCCGGTTGGCATGGTGGATGTGGGAGGAGGGTGTTACATGTTATATAATATTGTCTTAAATTGATATGGTTTTGTCTTAATTGTTAACTGTCCTAAATGGGTTTTGTCTTAAGCGTCAATGTCTTATATGAACATTGTCTTAAATATAAAGTTTTGTCTTAAAATATTTTTTGTCTCAAATTGTATTTATCTTAAATATAAAGTTGTCTTTAAATATTTTTGTCTCAAATTGTTTTTGTCTTAAAAATAGAATTTTGTCTTAAAATATTTTTGTCTTTATATTTAAGACAATTCAATTGATATCAAATATTAATGTAAAATAACTAAAATAAAAAGTGACTTTTTAGAACAAAATATTTCTCTTGTCTAAAAAAAATGTCTTAAAAGTGCCCGTCTCACACTGTTTTTGTATTAAATATAGAATTTTGCCTTAAAATATTTTTGTCTCAAACTGCTTTTATGACAATTCAATTAATATTAAATTTTAATGTAAAATAACCAAAATAAAAAGTGATTTTTTAAGAAAAAAAATTCTAGTCTTGAAAAATGCCTTAAAAGTACCATTTATGTAGTAATGTAATCAGATGCATTACCATCAGACACATGCACATATAAAACTATAGAATGTGTCTCTCATATTTATTACCTTCTTCAATACTTATTGCACTGCTAAAATAGAACATAGACGTGTCCCCACATAATAAGTTGTAGCTAGTTATTGACATTTTGATTCGAAAATCTCTGAAATAATGGTCGATTATCCATCAATCTATTATCAAATGCATAGCTCATTTTATTTGATGTTGTCACTTTTTTTTAATCTCAATGATTACAGTTACTTACAAATTGCATTATAATCAACACATGGACAAAAACAAAGATAAGAGCCCCCACTTAATAAAACCTAGCTGGTCGTTTACAATTTGATTCACATATCTATGAAATACTTCTCGATTGTCAAGCAATGCTACATCAAACTGAAACAGACAGACAACCAACAAAATTATTTTCTGCACAATAATTTGAAAAGAAATAAATTAACAACTGGGATGGCGCAAAGGCTAGCAATAGTTTCAGAGGCCGATTTCCCCATCCTTCACAACAACCCTTACTCCTCCTGTGGATCTCAGCATTTCCGCCTACCCATTGAAATTCCCACCCACACACAGATATTAAAAGAACCAGGTTAATAGAACAAATTTAAACATATGGATAGATAAGATAAGAAGAGCAGGGATATGGAAGGTATTATTATATATACAGTACCTGGTCAGATGTGATCTCAACGGTGAAGCCATCCAGAATAACCCAAGAAAAATACTTCTTATAAGTCCCTGCCTCCAACGTTTTCTGCAGTACCATGTCATCCTTATTGTTAACATAAACATAAACCTTGATTGCTGAATTTCTGCATGCAAAAATCAACTAGTAAGGAACCACCCCTTAAGAAACTCCCCGCTGTAATTAATCTTGAGAAGCTTTCTTCATATATATAGTGTAGGTAAATCTTGAGAAATTGTGTGGATTTTGAGAGATAATATGTTTTTTTTGGGTAAGATTTATCAGTCCGTATTGATTGGTTAAGTTGAGATGTTAACCACAGCTAAAGAAAAAATATCGTTACATTTTTCCTCTAATATCTAATGTTTTTATAAATAGTAAGTAACAATTAAAGAGAGTGAGATATATCTATCAGTCTTAAGAGCGACAACAACTATAGGAATATTTACACCGTCTTGAGAGAAAAAAATTTCTATAGTAACTTTTTTACATGTCTAGAACACATACTTAGACCATACTTAAATTAATTTTTTAAAAACATAATTAAATTAATTTTTTAAAAACATAATTAAAAATTTATTGTGCTTATTATTTATGGATATATAAGAAAATAAATAATGAAAAATTTAAGAAAATAAATAATGAACACACGCATGATCATTTCATTTCACCTAACAACATGTGCATCAAAGATGAACAACTGAGTGACGATTTTCCTTAGGTTTGTGAAACGTGCATATTATAGCTCTTCGTATTCTGAAACGTAAGCCTATTCACATGATCATTTCATTTGGTTACATTAACCTAACGATGCCTGGATCAAAGATGAACAACCGAGCGACAGTTTTCCTCAGGTTTGTGAAATGTGCATCTTATACCTCTTCATGTTCTGAAACATAAGGCTAATTAACTGTTTACCAAGTGTATCCTCCATTAATTTAACAATTACATGACCCGTCACACTACTCAGCAATGTTGCCTCCTGCTCCTTTTCCTCACTGCAACTTTGTTCATTCCACAATAGGTCACCCTTCCCAGCAATTTGTCTACGGTTATTCTCCCCAATTCAGCACAGGTATGCCTGTAAATGTTTATAGTGTGCCTCAGCCACTGAGCCTAAATTATATGCCACCAATTGTGCCCCCTCCTCCAGTTGCATGGGATCCTAGCATCACTATTCAAGTAAACATGATTCCTTTAGTATCTGACCCTGTCCAGCAGTCTCCTACATATTATGGCAGTTCTGTAGCATCGTCTGTCTGTGCTCAGTTCAGCATTGTTGGGTGTAAACAGATTTCTCGAGCTCTTATTGTGAGCTTGGTACCCACAGACATTAGTGATGCAGTGCTGAGAAGGTCAATACAAGCACTTATGGATATCTCACTTCTGAACAAGTGTTGGCTGATTATACGACTCTGATTACAAATTTAAAGAAGAATTTATCAGAGGAAAATAGCCTAGTGATCGTGTTTGGTGGATCATATGCAGGAAGTAAATCATTTCATTTCATGTCATAGATCAAACCAATTATTAATTCACCTCTTTATTGTTAGTTTTAATATATGACCGTCAAGTACCCACACATTATACTAGGTGCATTGGCGTCTTCCACCCCAATTCTGTTGTTCTACAACCTCATTCCTAACTATAGCTTCCTCACCATTGTTACAAAGGATTTCAGAGTATGTTTCTTTCATTCATCAATTTTGTCTCTCAAATCGTCAATTATCTGAGACCTTATGGCTGTGATTGTATGTTTAATAAACACAGGATGCCAACAAGAGCTGTTATACTACAATTAAGAATTCATGGGGCGAAATGGACAGACTTGCTTCTCTGTCCATTTTGCCCCACGAATTCTTAATTGGGCAGAATTTAGGCACGATTGGGAGTCCAAGAAGTTCATGAATTCAATGAAGAAAAGAGTCTTCTGCTGAAGCGCGCTTTGTGTGTAGGAGATGAGAGGAGAATTCCTGGAGAGTTGCAGAAACAACGACCACTTAACTTTGTAATTATATGACAAATACTCAGCGGCAGCGGTTGCAGGTCTGCTGGCGAAAACCCGATCCTGGGTTTTGAGAAATTCCTTGGCCACATCTACAGTGGAGACGACTAATGCGAGCGTGGAGCCGAGGCGTAGAGACATGAGAGGCCCGTATTAAAACAATAATTTGTTAATTTATATTTATATTATCTTCCAATCTGAAAAACAAAAAATAAGTGAAATCTACAAAAAGGCCTCTCTTTTTATTTATGGGGAAAGAAGTTGAATTTCCCATTTAACACCTCCAAGATATAAATTTATTTTTCATTAAAAATAAATACTTAATATGTTTTTCTTAATTTTAAATATTTAATAACTTTTAAAAGCAGCTCTCAAACATATATTATTGCCAAAGGTTAAACCCTAAACCTATGCTAACCGCACCTCAGCATCTAACCATTTTCCATTTTATTCTTTCTATTGTCTAATAGAAAGATTTATCTGTAACATATTTAAGATCTGACAAAGTCATTGTATATATTTACTGAAAATAAAAGATCAGTAATTAAACCACAATCCACGGCGATACAGAAACCATTGCCTATAAGTAAGATTTAAAAATCAACAAAGCACCACGCTTGGTTTAAATGAGTCGATACTCCCTCAACTCAACTTGATTGTGAATTTTGGAATACAATTCTAACGTCAGGAGATCAGATGGTGATCATGGTTTGGAAAAATGTGGCCTTGGGATAGCGAAATTTTGTTCCCAATGCAGCCTCCAAAACGATGAGAGGCTATAGTAATCCTCTATGTCAATGGCGTTACAGGCCAAGGCCATACATACCGAAAGGACTATGGTCGTTTCAGACACTTTTTGCAGGAATAGAGATATTCCAACACTCGCGTGGGAATGTTCAAGTGAGACACACAGATGATTTGTGTAAATGAGAAATAAAAATTTGTCATGAGATAAACCATAGTTACCAAGTTTGAATTCGAATTTGGATTCAATAGGATATGATAAAAATTCTACTGGAAAATTTTCAATTCGGAAAAAATTTGACAATAGATATCTTAAACATTTAAATATTTATACTCTTTTTCTTGTAACAATAATGTCTCATCAATATTTTCCCATTCATTTTGAAATTTAAATAATTTTTAATAATTTTAATCAATATAAACAATTTTAAAATTACAGTTTACTTACCAAAACTATAATCACATTTGTCTTATCTCCAAAAATCTCTTTTCTTTTCAAAATTCAAAACTTCCCTCTTACTTTCAAATCTTATCTAAAAATGTCTTATGATTAGTATTTATTTAGAAATTAAATATTCTAAACTCAAAACTACCTTTCTTTAATTTCAAATTTTATCTAAAATCTTTTATAATTAATACATATTTAAAAATTAAAAATTAAAAAATACTTTTATAAGATTTCTCTTAATATAAATATATTATATTTAGAAAATCAATTAATTATTATAAAATTTACTTTTCAAGATTTTACTTTATTTATTATCTCAGTGTTTTAAATCCTTTAACTTGAAAATTGGAAAATTTTCTCTACTCGAAATTTGTTTCCATTTCCTATCTACTCAAAATTTGTTTCCATTTCCTACCTACAATCCAACAATCTTTCCATTTCCAACATGTACTCGAAATTTGTTTCCATTTCCTATCTACTCAAAATTTGTTTCCATTTCCTACCTACAATCCAACAATCTTTCCATTTCCAACATGTCATCAAACAACTCTCTATTTTGTGCTTAAAAATTACTGTGTTACTATTCTAAAGAACCCAAATTAACAAATCCTTGCAATAAACAGTAAATTTTTCGTAAATCCCTGCAAAATAAACCGAATAGATTTTTCATCGAATTATTCGATTTTCGAATTGAATTGAGGAATTTCCGTATTTATTTCTTCGATACGGGCGTATTTGGTAGCTATGAGATAAACTATAAATGAAAGATATAGCATCGCGCACATCCTCTGTCTAAAATATGGACTTAACGTTTCCTTTGGCATTCCCCGATGTGATAACACAACCGGAAAGCGCAAATCACAAATTTCTTAAGGAAACATTCCATGGGGTCATACAACTCCGCTGATGCGACAAGCGGATCGCAATTGCGCATCTCAAGATCCCGAAACACATAACGAATGCCCATTTGAGATCTGCTGATGCGATTTCATCATCACCAATAAATGCGCGCATTTCAATAAAGTGGAAATAATACGGTTAAACGAATGCTGGCGGGTTTTAAGAGTCTCGATTTCAGCACGTTAGCACTTTTTGTTATCTTAAATTCTTGTCATCGTGGAATCATTTCACCGTATTTAATTAATAAACTTTCTTTTCCATTTGCATTCGAATGATTTGGCCATTCATTTTCTTTTCACTAATTCATGGTGGCAACCGTTTGGAGCCCTAACTAAATTATTGACGGCCCAAAAAGAAATTGCCTTAGTGGTTTGTGACTGATAATTTTTGTTTGCAGTCAGCCGCTATCCAATCCATTTTATTAGATTCCATGAACCGTCCATGCAATCTGAGTATTTAATGATTGACTCACCCCATTTCGATAACTTATCGATGCATCTATTGACGTGAATGCATGTTATTATGAAAGCATCACTATGCCATGCATACCGATAATGGACTCAAACATTGTGAACTTAAGTTGCATCTTCGTTCCAGGATTCTCCATTACTACCCCCTGATCCTGTGGGTTGGATTTTTCCCTGACTAGAGGTGGAGCCTTGTTTTTATTTTAGTGAAACACCGTTACTTGAGAGGAAAGGGCCAGTATTAGTTCAACATATTATATTAATAATATTTTCATATTATCATCACTGCCAAATGTAAATAGAGGACTTCTACAGATAGGGATATTTGTAAATAAAGGACTTCTATAGATAGGGATATTACACTAGGGTACAAAATAGAGGCAATAAGATAAGCTCGTATGGATAGAGGAATGGTTATAAACAATCCAATGTAGTCATTAATTCACTCGGGAAGGGCCACTGCCACTTTTCATTGCTAATTGGCCAGGAGGGATGGTGATAGGTTGTCCCTCTTTTTTCCAATGGGAGATCTGATTGGAGAGATTGAAATAATTAATATAATTTGTATCTATTTTTTTAATTTATTTTGATGTAGTTGTATAAAACAAAAAGTAACTTATTGCTACTTGGCCAGGAGGGATGGTGATAGGCTGTCCCTTTTTTTCCTAATTGAAGATGTGATTGGAGAGATTGAAATAATTAATATAATTTATATCTATTTTCAATAATTTATTTGATGTAGTTGTATAAAACAAAAAAGCAACTTGTTATTAGGGTCATTTAAAAAATATTTCACCAAAATTTACGCTTTCATTTTGAAAAAAGGGAATGCTATATTTTATTTTAAAAATTTAATGTAAGGAATACCTTCTATATAGTGTCTTATATGAATTTTATGATGGAAATACCATAAAGGTTTCTTACAATATAGAAAATTATACTTACTGTTAAATTTTCAAAATGGTAATATTATTTTGGATAGGTGGTTAGTTTTATATTTTTGCAATTAATTATTGAGATGGGATAGTTAATTCCCATGTTAAGGTTGTGATATATATTTTTAATTACGCTAAAATTTATAGGGAATTAGTAAATTTATAAACCAATAAAATCATTTTGAGTAGATGATTAATCCATGTTTCCAAAATGAAAATTAGTTTATTAGATAGATTCCCAAGTTGCAATATTATATACATAAAATATGTTTTAGAAAAGAACATTAAAGGTGTCATAAAACATTAATATTCTTTGTCTAGCTTATGTATAATCAACAATATCAAGGAGGCACATTGTTGATATTATAATCTATTAATTTATAAACCAATAACATCATTTTGAATAGATGATTAATCCTTGTTTCCAAAATGACAATTAGTCCATTAAATGGATTCCCAAGTTGCAATATTATATACATAAAATATGTTGTAGAAAAAGCATTAAAGGTGTTATAAAACATCAATATTGATTCTCTAGCTTATGTATAACCACCAATATCAAGGAGACACATTGTTGATATTACAACCAATTCCAAAGTGTTAACATGTATGTTTACTAGAATTGAACTTAGGTGGGGAGGATAACAGCTATTTCACCAAACCACCCAAGATAAACTCACACACATGCACACACATATGTTAATTATAACAAAATATTTCAACATTTAAAGAAAATAAATTGAAATTAAAAAAAAATCAATTTCTTCCACAAAAGAAAAGAGGAAGATGTGTAACTCATTTAATTTTTAATATGAAAGTAATATATGAAATTTTAAATATATTATTAATAGTCCACGAGTCTTATATAGAAGGTGATCAAGGGATTTGTTAAGGCACTCCTTCATGTGAAGTCATCCATTCAATTATCTTCCCCTATTGGGATGATATATTTGACATGATGATGATGTAGTCCCACCAAAACTTAATATAAATGAGAGTTTCTTTCAGATTAATCACATTATTAGGATTTAGTCGACATTTTGAACCAACTAATGTGGATGAACCACATCTAATATGGATGAACCACATTAGTTGGTTCGAAATGTCGACCAAATCCTAATAATGTGATTAATCCGAAAGGTGCTCTCATTTATTTATAAACATTAATTTTAATATTAATTGATATGAATACGAATATTATATTCCTTTTACTATTATTATATTACTTTCAATATTATTAATATTTATAAATATTAATTTTAAAGTTAATTATTAATATTTATAGCATTAAATAATATTATCATGGTCAACCATGGTCCTACATCACATTATGACAATTATTGTCTCAATATGAAAGTAAATCATGGCCAACCATGGTCCAATGTCACATTGTGACAAAGATTATGGTAATATGAAAATAAACCATGTTCAACAATGGACAACCATGTTTATTTTAAGGTTTATAATATTTATTCAAACGTCGCATTGTCACATAGATTATATATAAAAACCAATCATGGTCAATTACACTCAACCATGGTCAATCATGGTCAGCCATGATCAATATGAAAATCAGCCATCGTCAATCATGGTCAGCCATGGTCCAACATCACATTGTGAAAGAACTGTCTCAACATGAAAATAAACCATGGTCAACCATGTTCCAACATCGCATTTTCACGAAGATTGTCTCAATGTGAAAATCAACCATGGTCAACAATTGTGAACTATGGTCAACCATGGTCAATAATCATGTTCACATTGTGACGAAGTTGTCTCTTTGTCCAATGTCACATTGTGATAAAGATTGCCTCAATATGATAATAAACCATGGTCAATCGTCGTCAAGCATGACCATTCATGGTCAAACATGATCCAACATCACATTATAAGAATTATTTTCTCAGCCATCTTCAATCAGCCGTGTCAACCATCTGTAATCATGGTCTACCATGGTCAAATGCCACATTGTGACAGATATTGTCTCAACTAAAAATCAATCATGGTAAATAGTGGTCAACCATGGTCAATATGAAAATCAACCATGGTCCAACGTCCCATTGTCACAAAAATGTCTCAATGTGAAAATCAACCATTCTTAATCATGGTCAGCCATGGTCAATAATCATGGTCACATTGCAATGAAGATGGTATCTTGGTCCAATGTCACATTATGAAAACCATGGTCAAACATGGTACAACGTCACATTGGGACAAATATTATCTCAATATGAAAATCAACTATAGTCATTGATGGTCCAACATCACATTACGACAAATATTTTCTCAATATGAAAATCAATCATGTTCAATCATGGTCCAACATTGCATTGACAAAGATTGCCTCAATATGTAAATCAATGATGGTCGATCATGTGTATTTTAATGTTTATAATATTTTTCTTAGGGTTTATATACGTTGGGTTTATAATATTAGTCTCTTGGATTTAATATTGTTCCCTTGGGTTCATAATCCCTTGGGGTCTTAGGATTAATCCCTTTGTTTTATTATTCCTTTGGGTTTCTCACATTAATCCCTTGGGTTTATTATTCCCTTCAGTTTATAATATCGATCATGGTAAATCATTGTCAATCATAGCCAACCATGCTTGAATGTCACATTGTGACAAGGATTGTCTCACCATGAAAATAAATAATAATCCCTTGGGTTTATTATTTCTTTGGGTTTATTATATCAATCCCTTAGGTTTATTATTCCCTTGGGTTTATATTATTAGTCCCTTTTGTTTAATAGTATTCCCTTTGGTTCATAATCCCTTGGGGTTTTAGTATTAATCCCTTGGGTTTATAATATCAATCACTTGGGTTTATTATTCCTGAGTCAAACATGCTTGGATGTCAACCATGGTCCAACATGGAATTGTGATAAGGACTGTCTCAATATGAACATCAATAATGGTCGATCATGTTTATTTCAATGTTTATAATATTTTTCTTACGGTTTATATACATTGGGTTTATAATATTAGTCTCTTGGGTTTAATATTATTCCCTTGGGTTCATAATCCCTTGGGGTTTTACTATTAATCCTTTGGGTTTACTATTCCCTTAGGTTTATAATATCAATCATCGTCAACCATTATCAATCATAGCCAACCAAAGTCAACCATGTTTGAATGTTTCATTGTGACAAGGATTGTCTCACGATCAAAATAAAACATGTTTATTTTTGTGTTTATAGTATATATATATGGGTTTATCAATATTGGGTTTTTAATATTAGTCCCATGGGCTTAATATTATTCCCTTGGGTTCATAATCCCTTGGGGTTTTAGTATTAATCCCTTGGGATTTTAGCATTAATATAAATAAGTTGGGTTTAATAGTATTATTCCCGTGGTTGAATGTTGCATTTTGACAAATATTGCCCCACCATGAAATAAACCATGTTAGTTTTAGTGTTTGTAATATTTATATTTGGGTTTACGAATGTTGGATTTATATTATTCCCTTGGGTTTATTCAGCTTAATATTATTCCCTTGGGTTCATAATCTCTTGGGGTTTTAATATCAGTCGCTTGGGTTTATTATTCCCTTATGTTTATAATATCAATCATGGTCAACCATGGTTCAATGTCACATCCTCACAAGGATTTTCTCACCATGAAAATGAATCATGTTTATTTTAGTCTTTGTAATATTTATATTTGGGTTTATGAATGTTGGGTTTATAATATTAGTCCCTTGGGTTTAATATTATTCCCTTGGGTCCATAATCCCTCGGGCTTTAATATTAATCCCTTAGGTTATTATTCATTTGGGTTTAAACATCAATCCCTTGGTTTATTATTCCCTTAGGTTTATAATATCAATCATGGTAAACCATTGTCAATCATGGCCAAACATGGTCAACCATGGTTGAATGTCACATTGCGACAAGAATTGTCTCACCATCAAAATAAACCATGTTTATTTTAGTGTTTGTAGTATTTATATTTTGGTTTACCAATGTTGGGTTTATAATATTATTCCCATGGTTGAATGTCGCATTTTGACAAAGATTATCCCACCATGAAAATAAACTATGTTTATTTTAGTGTTTGTAATATTTATATTTGGGTTTACGAATGTTGGGCTTATATTATTCCCTTGGGTTTATTATTCATTTCATTTTATAATATCAATCATGGTCAACCGTTGTCAATCATAGAAAACCATGGTGAACCATGTTTGAATGTCGCATTATGACAACAATTGTCTCACCATCAAAATAAACCATGTTTATTTTAGTGTTTATAGTGTTTATATTTGGGTTTAACAATGTCGGGTTTAAAATATTAGTCCCTTCGGTTTAATATTATTTCCTTGGGTGCATAATCCCCTGGGTTTTAGTATTGATACCTTAGTTTTATTATTCCTTTAGGTTTATAATATCAATCCCTTGGGCTTATTATTCCCTTAGGTTTATAATATCGATCATGGTCAACCATTGTCAATCATAGACAACCATGGTCAACCATGGTTGAATGTCACACTATGACAAAGATTGTCTCACCATGAAAATGAACCATGTTTATTTTGGTCTTTCTAATATTTATATTAGGGTTTACCAATGTTGGGTTTATAATATTAGTCCGTTGGGGTTAATATAATTTCCTTGGGTTCATAATCCCTTGGGGTTTTAGTATCAATCCTTTGGGTTTATTATTAACTTGGGTTTATAATATCAATCATGGTCATATTTATCAATCCCTTGCACTTCCTGATCCCTTAAGTTTTTAATATTTATCTCTTGGTTTCACTAATTCCTTGGGTTTATAATATTAAACCATTGGGTTTATTAGTTCCTTGGATTTATAATATTAGTCCCATGGGTTTAATATTATTCCCTTTGTTTCATAATCCCTTGGGGTTTTAGTATTAATCCCTTCGTTTTATTATTGCTTTGCGTTTAGAATATCAATCATGGTCAACCATTGTCAATCATAGCAAACCATGGTCAACCATGTTTGAATGTCGCATTGTGACAAATAAACCTTATTTATTTTAGTGTTTGTAGTGTTTATATTTGGGTTTAACAATATTGGGTTTATAATATTAGTCAAATGGGTTTAATATTATTTCCTTGGGTTCATAATCCCTTGAGGTTTTAGTGTTGATCCCTTAGTTTTATTATTCCTTTAGGTTTATAATATCAATCCCTTGGATTTATTATTCCCTTAGGTTTATAATATTAGTCCCTTCACTTTAATATTATTCCCTTGGGTTCACAATCCCTTGGGGTTTTAGTATTAGTCCCTTGGGTTTATTATTCATTTGGGTTTATCATATCAATCCCTTGGGTTTATTATTCCCTTAGGTTTATATATTCAACAAGGGATTGTGACAACGATTGTCTCACCATCAAAATGAACCGTGTTTATTTTAGTGTAATGTTTATATTTGGGTTTAACAATGTTGGGTTTATAATATTAGTCCTTTGGGTTTAATATTATTTCCTTAGGTTCATAATCCCTTGGGGTTTTAGTATTAATCCTTTGGGTTTATTATTAACTTGGGTTTATAATATCAAGCATGGTCATCTTTATTAATCTCTTGTATTTGTAATATCAATCCCTTGCGCTTCTCAATCCCTTAGGTTTTTAATATTAATCTATTGGATTCACTAATTCCTTGGGTTTATAATATTAAACCATTGGGTGTATTAGTTCGTTGGGTTTATAATATTAGTCCCATGAGTTTAATATTATTCTCTTTGGTTCATAATCCCTTGGGGTTCTAGTATTAATCCCTTCGTTTTATTATTGCTTTGCATCTAGAATATCAATCATGGTCAGCCATTGTGAATCATAGCAAACCATGGTCAACCATGTTTGAATGTCGCATTGTGACAATGATTGCCTCACCATCAAAATAAACCATGTTTATTTTAGTGTTTGTAGTGTTTATATTTGGGATTAACAGTGTTGGGTTTATACTATTAGTTGAATGGATTTAATATTATTTCCTTTGGTTCATAATCCCTTAGGGTTTTAGTATTGATCCCTTAGTTTTATTATTTCTTTAGGTTTATAATATCAATCCCTTGGGTTTATTATTCCCTTAGGTTTATAATATTAGTCCCTTGGGTTTAATATTGTTCCCTTGGGTTCACAATCCCTTGGGGTTTTAGTATTAATTCCTTGGGTTTATTATTCATTTGGGCTTATAATATTAATCCCTTGGGTTTATTATTCCCTTAGGTTTATATTATCAACAAGGAATTGTGACAACGATTGTATCACCATTGAAATAAACCATGTTTATTTTAGTGTTTGTAGTGTTTATATTTGGGTTTAACAATGTTGGGTTTATAATATTAGTCGAATGGGTTTAATATTATTTCCTTGGTTCATAATCCCTTGGGGCTTTAGTATTGATCCCTTAGTTTTATTATTTCTTTAGGTTTATAATATCAATCCCTTGAATTTAGTATTTCCTCAGGTTTATAATATTAGTCCCTTGGGTTCACAATCCCTTGGGGTTTTAGTATTAATCCCTTGGGTTTATTATTCATTTGGGTTTATAATATCAATCCTTTGGGTTTATTATCCCTTAGGTTTATATTATCAACACGGGATTGTGACAACGATTGTCTCACCATCAAAATAAACCATGTTTATTTTAGTGTCCGCAGTGTTTATATTTGGATTTAACAATGTTGGGTTTATAATATTAGTCGAATGGGTTTAATATTATTTCCTTGGGTTCATAATCCCTTAGGGTTTTAGTATTGATCCCTTGGCTTTATTATTCCTTTAGGTTTATAATATCAATCCCTTGGGTTTATTATTCCCTTAGGTTTATAATATTAGTCCCTTCACTTTAATATTATTCCCTTGGGTTCACAATCCCTTGGGGTTTTAGTATTAATCCCTTGGGTTTATTATTCATTTGGGTTTATAATATCAATCACTTGGGTTTATTATTCCATTAGGTTTATATTATCAATAACGGATTGTGACAACCATTGTCTCACCATCAAAATAAACCATGTTTATTTTAGTGTTTGTAGTGTTTATATTTGGGTTTGACAATGTTGGGTTGATAATATTAGTTGAATGGGTTTAATATTATTTCCTTGGGTTCATAATTCCTTAGAATTTTAATATTTATCCCTTGGGTTCACTAATTCTTTGGGTTTATAATATTAGCCCTTTATATTTAATATTATTCCCTTTCGTTCATCCTCCCTTGGGTTTTTAGTATTAATCCCTTGGGTAATGATAAACAAAAAGAACTAATATTATAAACTCAATGTATACAATCCCTATGATAAATATTAAAAATACTAAATAAACATGATTGAATTAATAAAACTTCCTCCTCATAATAATAATATAATTATGAATTATTAATATTTATATATTATTAATATTTAATATTACTAATATTATTATGAATTTATATTATTATAATAATATTAATATAATAATCATAAATATATAAATATATAAAAATATCATTTTTATTATTTATATATTATTAATTAATCATAAATGGTTGGTCTTTAATAAATTACATATAATACAATTCTAATTCTAATTATTATTGGCTCATAATTATTATTATGAGCAATTATTATATAATAATAGTAATTCAATATAATTGCGATTATTATTTATTATTATTATTATATTATTATTTTATATTATTGTTATAATAATATAATAATAATCATAATATATTATAAATAATAAAATAATATAATAGTAATTATTATTATTATTATATTAGTTATTATATTAGTATTATTATTAATGTTATTATATTATTATCTTATAATTAATTATATTTTGAATATTATTATAATAATAATACAATATAAACTTAGTATTATTTTTATAATTTTATATTATTATTATAATATATAATAATAATTATTATTTATTTTATTTTTTTGAATAATATAATGATAATCTAATCAAATAATATTATTATTAGTTTATATTATTATTATAATATTAATATAATATTCATATAATAATATATATAAATAATATGGTTGTTAATATTTATATAGTTATTAATAATTAGTTGACTTATTAGTATATATCAACCATATTTACCTAAAGTAAATATGATTGTACTAGTAAATAACAACATACATGAGTAGAGATAATAACAACAACTATAAGAAACATTTTTCCAGATAAAAATAACAATGAAGGAGAGTGAGATATGAGTAGGAATACCTGTCAGTCTTGAGACGCTCATATTCTATCCATATTCCATCATCACCATGTACACATTTTTAGGTTCTATGGCCTTTGTTGGCTACTGGGTTGGCCTGTGTTGCCTCGTCTCGTCTCCTGCTGAGCGTTGTGTGAAATACTTAGGTGGCTATTTATTATGATTAGCGTGTAGGAAGGAGTGGTAAAGGGAAAGGGATGTGAGAGTGGCAGAGAGGTTCCAGGTCTGACGGGTGGTGGAAGAGAATAATATGATCACAGTCCTTGGATCCCGCATTATTTTGCAGAAGGCTTTGACTAGTAGGGTAAGTATGCTTTGCAATCACCCATGTATGAACATGATTTTGGGGTTGTAATGTCGAAGCATTACTTTCTTATTTATGAAAAAAAAAAACCTTAATTGTTGAGATTTTTAAAACTGAGGTGTGACGGAGGGCTCGAAAGGTTTCAACTCAAATTTGTGTGTCGACCTATGATTTTGGTGACAATATCTTCAAGGCAAGTGCTTTTAGCTAAGCTCAGTTATAAGTTACTGTTTACATGGTTAAGTGGCAACGGTTGTTCATTAATACTTTAGGATTGATTAATATAAATTATAATATTTAATTCGGAAAAAATAAATATTTATTTCGCGAGATTAATAAATTAAATAATTTTTATCATACTTTTTTTCCCAATATTTTGGTTTTCAAATATTTGTGTGGCAGTATTTTATATATAATTTTATGGAAAACTATTTTTTTTTTTTTTAATATGTGTAAAATTAGTCTAGATTCAAATTCTAGATCTAGGGATTAAATTTCTTTGCATTTTAAAAGAGATTGGTATGTCAATAGATATGATTCATTTGGAAGTTTGGTAGATTTAGAATTAACATGGATCTACATTGATTCAATTACTAGCATAGATCTATCTTAAGCATAGATCTAATATAAGCAAAGAGTGATCAAATATTTTTAGGTGCAAACTAACAATTGCATAAAACATGCCCACTCTCAAGCTCTAACAGGTATAATAGATTATCTTAATAAAAAAAGATCAAAAAGAACCAAGGTGACTAAAAAGGTGGAAGGAACAAAAGTGTGAAACTACTCTCATGCTCTATGTTGATAGATGTGAAATCCACTAGTGCTTGAGAGAGACAAGCATAATGAGAAAAAATACCTAAACAAAAAGTGGTAGTGAAGCATGTACTACATTCAAGAATGACCATTGGCAACATTGGGTCTCCAATCACTGAAGGGACAAAGATGAGAGGGGGAGCAATGTTGAGCAATGGAGTATTAATCATTATAGGAGCATAAGAGATGTTTTTAGAGCGAAAGTCTTGTTGCAACACGAAATATATTTCCACCTTTTGTACGTGTACACGAATATCATCGAAGTAGTACCGAATGCTTCTGAGAAGGCATGCCCAATCCTCTTGCCTGACAAATATCTTGTAATGATCCACTCTTTTGTCATGGATGACCTAACAGAGTAGGGATTCGAGTTGTTGATAACCTGCAACAGAATGTAGGAAGTACAACTTCTTCTTTTGAAATTTACCATGGTCGAGAACCTACATGAGTTATTGATTTTTGACTTTGGAATTTGAAATATAATCTTTGTGCCCAAATTCCTGAGATTCTAGATTTTTAAACTCCTTTCAAACTTCTGACGATATTGTATCGAATAGAGATGCAATAGAGGTCCATCAAAACATGCACCTAGAGTGAGAATTGGATCATGAACTGGAACCTCCCTTATGAATTTCTATTCACTAACAAGGTGGCATAATCACGAAGAGAATTGCATGAGAAAGAAAATAAAGATAAGCTTCAAAACTACCATTAGGGCTATTGACTAGACCAAGGAGAAAATTCAAAAATACAGATATGATGGGCTTCGAAAGAGGATGATATCTTCAAAAAAACCCATAATGCACAGAGCTAGGGACAAGTCCTGCCTTTTTAAAAAACCTCTAGATAGAAGGACAAAAGGAATTAGAACTGATACTCCATGAAGAACCAAGCCAACTTGTGATAGAGGGAGCACACCATAATAGACTGCAGTAGACAATATAGAGAAGTGAGAAGTAACATTGATACAATAGAGAAGTACTTGTAACAAGAGAGTAAGATGATCATCAACAATTAGGCATGGACCAGGGGTTTTACAACCTTCATGAGACCAACACAAGGTAAAGTCATGTGTGAACTTAAAATGAAAACAAATCCAACCCAAATTAAAACCCAAAAAGTATGATGATCCCCCTTGTGACTCTGAGGAAGTAGTGATCACTAAACTACTAAAACCAAAATGAAAAATTGCTAGGGTACCAGACTGTGCAAACCAAAATCAAATAGTTGAAAGAAATACTTAGGAAATTGAGGCCCTGCAATGCTATGGAAGGGAGCATGACCACAAGTTCAAAGACTAGCCCCATGGCTGCACTATGTAAGAATAATATAAAAACCATTGACTTGGATTTTGTTGTAATTAAAGAGACTTAGTCTCAAGTGCTTCCCTCAATCAAGCTTGGATGGAAAAATATTCACGCACATATGATGTCATACCTATCATGCCAAAATAAAATGAAAATAGAGGCCTTACGATGTTACAGGGTACCACATACAATTGTCATCACCACCTTTTGCATCCCTTCCCTTTATAATCACACAAGGGAGAAAACTTGCATGGATTCGAAGGATTGTTACTCTACCCAAGGAAGGCTAAGGTATAACATTAAAATATTTTCTTCAATTTTTTTCTATATATAGACATATATGAAGTTCATATCACATGTTAAAATATTTTTGAAAAGTATAACATTTAAACATCTTACTCACATATTTATTTTTACTTATAATTAATTTACATAAAGTTATATTAAGTCATATCGACAACTAATTAAATATTGCATAGCATATTTTTTTTGTATTTTATTATATTGGACATTGATCTTCTATTTAGAGAAAAAAATATTTTTATTTTAGGAGGGACACACATACTTACACATTGCCTTCACACTAGGCTTTAGAATAAGCCTCTCAGATCAACTAATTATAATTAATTTTAATTATAGATATAATTATAATTGTTAATTTTATGTTTTCTATTTTTCTTTTTATTTTTAAGTTTCATGTGATTTTACCAAGTTAATTTTATTTAGTTACAATTATCATCATTAATTATTTTATTTTATCTTATTTTGACCTAGTGAAAATGTTAAACATTACAACACCGAGTTGTCTTTATTCAGAATTTTTGGAAGTTTTTTTGGTGGGTTTTTCAGGTCTAATTTCTCTAAAATATGGTAGGAATTTATTGAAATCACAAGTTTGATGGGTAGCCCCTACATAATCAAAGTGAGCTAGGGTTTTTTTAGGGTGATGAATGCATATATACAGTAAAAAAACAATTTAAATAATACAAATCAAGATTTCACCTCAAATTTTTCTGCAGGTTTCCACCATTAGAAAGTCTAAAAAGTAACACTAAAGACAACTCTTTACAACATCTCTATCATACTAAGATGTACAATACCTCTAGCTGTAAAAACTATAAGCAGATTTAGAATTTGCCATCCATAAATGTCATTGAAATTATTAATCATTAACCATAATTTAATAATCCCTAACTACTTTATAATTAAGTTTTTGAAAAAATTAACAAAGTTTATGGAAAATTAATAGAGCTTTCATCATAAATTCGCCCAACAATAAAGGTTTCCAAAAGTTCATCTACATATCAATCCATCTTATGAATAACAACGACACCCTCAAATTGAGGATGGTCAAAGCTAACATTGTTAACTCGAAGCTAACATTATTAACTCGTGAATTTAGGAAGGTAATAGATATTTTACTTCCCAAATATGTTTTTTTCACACTTCACAGTGATTCAAAAGTTCATGTGCATATCAATGTATTATCTTTATGTACATCTTAATATATCTTAATCGACTAATTGTTAAGGTTCATATGAATAGCCATGACACACTAGAATTGAGGAAGGTGAAATCTAACATTATTAACTCCCTACGCTTTGTTGTGTCACTTCACACATGTTTTTGAGGGCCTTGTTTTGACATGTGGAGGACTATAGAACATATAGGTTGGAAGTTGGGTGCAATTTTCTTAGGAATACAATTTATGAGAAATGCTATTACATCCATTTCATATGAGAAATGCTATTACATCCCTTTCATATTTTTAGCTTTTAGATGATATCTATTTCCCTAATTTTTCCAAATTTTTATTAATTATAAAATAAGATGAACTTGGAAAACCTATTAAATGATTTTGAATTAATTTAGACCTAATAATCTTATATAAAAAAATTCAAAATATAAATTTTAACTTGTGTAGCAATGACTAAACAATTGTTGTATTAAAAATAAAAATCGAATTAGATTATTTCGATGTGTTATAACTGATTTAATTAAAACTAATTAATATAATAGAAAAGTTGATGCGAGAATTTATGTTAGACTCCCTAACTCAATCCTAAAATTCCATTACATCTTCCTAAATTTCGGGAAAATATGATGCAAAACTTTGCCGAAAAGGGGAAAAAATTCAAACATTTAAAATTTTCTAATTTAAAATTTTCCTTAGCTTCACTCTCTGTCATCTGTCCTGAAACAATAATTAATAAATTAACATTATGTTTCTTCATAAATTAATTAATAGATTAACATTATATTTCTTCATTATTAAACATCAGGTCAAAGGCACAACCGTGTTGACCTTTCCAATGTTCCTTCTATCATGATTAATTCCTTTAAAAAAATATTTGGCTTGCTTCTTTAAAGAAGAATTAGCTACTTAATTACGGACATTATGGTGTTTCATTATTAAATGTATCAATGTAAATTTAAAATTTCTATATTTTCAAATGGAAACGAAAAAAATAACCAATTTAATAAGTGATCTCTCCATTTGAGTTAATTATTTGAGATAAGTTGGTAGGTTGTGAAAACTTTTTAAGAATGATCATGGCTGAATAAAGCTTTTTTTTATGGTATTGTTTGGAATGTCTTCAACTCTGGTTAAGTTATAAGTTATTGGTATATATTTCTTGTGGCTATTAGATATACTCTTGATTTTATAGTGATAGAAAAAAAATTTGATCTTAGACTTTGGGAAGATTACTTCAATATGACACATGTTCAAAATTGTAAAAAAAAAAAAAAAATAATTAAAAAAATAAATTTTTTGTTATAAAAGAAAATTACTTTATAAATCAAGCATATTATGTTGATTTGTTATTAAATATCATTTCAAATTTAAAATTTCCCCCATTTTTAAAGGAAATTTTGAGATTGTGTGTCCAATTATAAGCATATCATTATTAATATTTTTTAAGACATAGGTTAACTAATAGACGAACTGGATTTTTGGATTGAATCCAGCAATACAATATTTAGCAAGATTATGATTTCTTATTCCTTAAAATACACTTTTGAATACATATATAGCTTCAACACTTAGAAAACCCCTAAGTGATTCATGTTTTCCAATTAAAATACTTAAAATTGTGATTTTTAAATATACTTTGAACATAATTGACTAAAAAAATGCTGAAAAGAAGGTCATTTGATCATAATCTCAAGAGAGAGATCATATCTCTTTTCACTCTAAAATAGGATATTATGTTGATTTATTATTAAATATATTTTTAATTAAAATTATTCTTATTTTTTACCAAGAAAAAACAATAATTACATTCATTTGGAAAATCACAAAATTATATGGTAAATGCATGTTAATCCTACCTTCTAGAAAATAGTAAAATATATTGGCCACCCATAAAAAAATATTTATCTATAACAAAACCAAAAAATATAGTAACCATATAAAATTTCTGCTGATGAAAAGAGGACCATAATAAAGTCGGTAGATGTTTCCTTTATAAACTTGTAGGGAGCTTTACGTAAAGGCCCATTAGCAACAATCAAAGATAGATTGACAATTTGAAATATGCCAAGAGAGAAATGACATTTTACAAAAAAGTATGAGCTTGTTGTCCCTGTAAAAAGATTTTATAATGGGTTGTGATAAAAATTATAGTTGGTCATGACATTCCAAAGTTCCATAACTTCCCATGTACTTGTTTCCATTAGCACACTCTCTTTTTATAGGCCATAAACTACCTCGTTCCTTTCCTTGTAAATATCTAAGGATATGAAGAAATTAAAATTGTTTTTTAGCCTCATAGTTTCCTTCAAAATTGGTTAAAGAGTAATGTTTTTATAAGCTTGAAATTTTTTTAGCCAATTTATGATAAGCATTGAGTCACCAATAACTTGAAATTGTGAGCATTCTATTTTTGAAAGAAAAGAGAAATATCTTTCTACATGCCATAATTTCTACCATATTGTTGGACGTTAGTCCAAACCCATGTTGACCTGGAACAAATGTGAAGTAGAGAGGAAAATATTGAATTCCCCACCATTATTATGTCCCAAATTATTTGAAGTTCCATCGAAGAAAGCCCAAAGAAAGGATTGATCAAGATTTTCTGCTCAAATAATTTTGGAAGGTTATGTGGATTTATCCTGAGGGACATGTGCCAAAACATCAAGAGCTTAGAGAGCCAATCCCTCCAAGTCCCTTCTAAATCCTTTTCATCCTAAGCCCTAGTGTCACCCACGAACATTTTTCATGCATTCCAAACTTGTTGAAAAAGGATGAATTCATGAAGACGTGGATTGTAGATTCCTCCCCATATTTCATAGAGAACATCAGCGAGGCCCGATAAAAAAATATTTTTCTGAAGAATGTCCCATGTGTGAACCTTTTCTTTCATTAGACGCCACATAAAGAGTTTGGATTTTGTTAGGCACTTAAATTTCCAAATAACCTTCCACCGCCACTTTCTACCAGTATCCTCTCTAATATCCAATAGAGTAATGTAGCCCAACTTGGGAAAATACCAGCCAAAGGGAGAGATACTCTAGATGAGTTCATATTCTTTATCTGTCGGTTTGATTGTACAACTAAAAAACAATTCAAGTAATCATTCCATGGCTCGATGAAATCCCCTTCCAAACCCAAGGCATTAGCAAAGAGCCACCCCTATCTCCAAATTGTTATTGTAGCATGATTTGTGATGTGAAAAAGTTTGAATACACCTATCAAAAAAAATAAATTAGAGGGGGTGGGAGGATATTACGTTGACCACTACCTGACCAAGGATAAGACCCATTTCTTACCTTGTCTCCCTTACCAACTTTCCAAGATACATCATAGGTTATGAGATCAAAAGAATCTAGAACTACCCTCCAAATCGCATAATCGTTTACTCATATTTTCTCAACCAAAATTATCCATTATTCTAGTGGGCTCAAATAAATATATTTTTGAATAATTATTGAAGACCATAAGCTATCTAAAGATATTAATTGTGAGCCACACGTTGCAGCCAAAGTATTTCTGAAAAGAAAAATATTCTTCAAACCCTAGCCACTAAAGAGCTTTGGCCTAACTAGTTTGTTCTATTTGACCAATGGAAGAATCTGATGATCCTACTTCACAGAGCATAAAAACTTGAAATATATTCTTCATACTTTTTCCAGAATACCTTTTGAAATCCATGCAAGGGCCATCTGATAATTTAAAATAGATTCTAGAACATATTTGGTTAATTTGAATGTCTTGCTCTAGATAACTAGTGAAGGGGCCAAATCTCAACCTCCTCTTTATTTTTGCTATTAGCGAGAGCTAATCCTCCTTACTATGGTAGTCGGGCTTGAGTTTTATCCCCAAGTACATTTATGCATTTCCCACCAAACTTAAAACAAGGGGAATTGTTATATTTAGATGCTTAATCTTATTATATTGAAGATTAATCACCAAAATGGTGGATTTCCTATTGTCTATTGTCATACCAATGGATTTCCTAAATAAGGATCGAATTTCCAATGACAAAGTCACCTCTCTAGGAGAGTTATTCCAAAAAATGAGAATATCATGTACAAAAGGAAGATGAGTTAAAGATAAATAATAAGCCACTAGAGTAACCTAGAAATCATCCCTTCTGTTTTATTCATTGATTAGTTGAATAAGACTTTCCATAGCCAATAGAAACTGAAATGGGTAAAGGGGGTGACCCTGCCTAATGCCCCTTTCAACATTACAGAAGGGGGGAAGCCAATACATTGAGAAGTGTAGTGAAAGAGATAGTATGGATGCAACTCATAACCCATTCACTGAATTATGGACTAAAATAGGTCAAAAGAAGCGTGAGTTGACCCAACCATAAGCTTTTGATAGGTAATCCTCATGGCATCTCCTTTTAAATAATAACTTTTAGATTGTGTAAATCATCTTGCACAACTCCTATCATCTCATGAATTTGTCTCCCTTCAAGAAAAGTGAATCTCTTGGGAGATGGATCTTGAGAGAATGGGATTAGTTGTTAAAGATATCATTTTTTCCACCAATTTGTATATGGCATTGAAAAGAGATAAAATATGAAAATCCTCCAAAGGAGATGGATGCTAAACTTTTGGAATGAGATCAATGAAGGTTGGATTAAATATTGGAAACCTATACCTTTCCCTCCTTGATTCCTCAACCACCCTTGGGAGATCATTTCCAATGATGTCATAAATCCTAAGGAATAATTATATACCCCAACCATCCAGTACTAGGCTTTTATCTTTCTAAAAACTATATCAAACAATTTTGATTTCATCTTTTGCGAGTTCCTTCGTCATTTCCCTATTCTCTTCTTCATCGATAAGCCTATGAAACATTTGCACTACTCTAATCACTTATGCAACTGAGGTTTTAGAAGGGGCTCAAAAGAGATGTTCAAAGTGGCTCTTTGCAAGGGTTGTAAGACTTTATAAATGTGAAACTTTCACTCCATCGCAGCCTTGGAGGTTCCAAACCGTATTATTCATTTTTCTCCCCTTGGTATAGTCCTTGAAAAATTTAGTATTTTCATCACCACTAGCCAGCCATATTACTCTACTTATCAACCTCCACTCCTTCATGAAGAACTCTAGAAGCTCCTTTTTATTTGCTTCTAGATTCTTAAGAGCCTCATTCAATTCCAAGGATAAGAAACCTTCCCCTAGTTTACTAGTCACAACCTGCAACTCATTTTCAATTTCCACCAATTCCATCTCCTTTGCTTTCTTCTTGTTTGAAACCCATTCCATTATTTTCAATTTAATTAGTTTAATATTAGCCTCGAATTGGCTAGTTGTAAAGGAGCCAGAGTGAGGGTTGTAACATTTCCAGTGATATTGGAGCAAGGCTAGGAATTCCTCTATTGAATGGTATTGTCATTGATGCCAATGCCATCCTTGAATTCTCTTAATATCTGCCTATGGATTGCATCGATTAGAAGCTCCATTGGTCAAGAAGCCCTATAAGGATAATGTGGTTGATCCCGATTTAAATAGGAACGCAACAAAATACAGAGATAACCATATACACAAAGATGCAACGGAAACAGTGCTTCATTTCATTAATGGAAAATACCGAAATATGCTTACAACCAGAAATGGAAATAACCCAGCTAGGGCGATGGTAGCTTATCCCTGAGAAGAGATGTGGTGACTACATGCCTCTGAACTGTGTTACAATGAGGCTCGGAGGCCTATTTACTGTTGAGAAACAATAAAAAACCCTTCACATCCCAAAACCTAACCCTAGAAGATGAAACGCCAAATTGTGGGCCCCGTTTGGGTAA
>APFE030006147.1:0-18894 GCA_000404065.3 Pinus taeda
ATAGAAAGGTATCAGGATCTTCGGTAGTCAACCCATGGAAGTGGGGTAAAGCAGAGGGGCTAATGTTCTTCATTTTCATCTCACCATTGGTCTCTCGGATAGGGAAGGCACCCTCTATCCTCGCATCTTCCCCTCTATTATCAGCCATAGTTTCAGGTGGAGTGGTCTCTAACTCTTCTTCTTCTATAAGGTTTTGGTATGTCTCAGGATGTTCACCTATAGTTTCCTCTGGATCACTGTCACCACCGAAGAGTGAAGGGTGACTAAGTGATGTGGTGGGGGTGTTAGGTAGGAATTTTCCTGATCTATCTCGGTTCCTACGAGGCATGAAACAGAAAGACTTCTTTTTGATTGCTTTTGTGTTTTTTTTCTGTGCACCTGCAAAAATGAAACAGATTGATTGCAAAATTGAAATTCTAATCTACACTTGCAGAATTGAAAGTCTAATCTATGAAAGCAGGAAAGATTAATCTATGAAAGCGGGAAAGACTAATCTATGAAAGCAGGAAAGACTAATCTATGAAAGCAGGAAAGATTAATCTATGAAAGCAGGAAAGACTAATCTATGAAAGCAGGAAACATTAATCTATGAAAGCAGGAAAGACTATCCTATGAAAGCAGGAAAGATTATGCTACTCTTGCAGAATGGAAACGAAGCAAACTACTTAGCAGAAAGTGAGAGCAAGAATTTAGAAGAAAAGCAACAATTACTAATACTCTGACACTTCCCCGGCAACGGCGCCAAAAAGGTGGTGAGCTCCAGTATTGTAGCAATAATGCTACAACTCCTGGGGCTTCCTGTCTCTTAATTTTATCAACCCGGTAGTTCGTACAAACTTGGAAGCGACGGTGCTATATGCACAAGTACTAGCTCTTGTCGCAGCTGTCACTGGTCAGCTGGCACAAGTCCGCTAGGGCTCAAGCCAAATTCTATAGGCTCACAGAAGAAGCTTTATCAATGATGGACGAAAGCTAGCTCAAAGAGACTAATCTACTTGACAAAAATGAACTGAAAGCAAATCAAAGCATGTAAACCTAGGAAACCCTAATTTAACTAGTCTAACCTCTATAATGCAATGACGTGAAGAAAACTCCTACCAATGCTGCTACTACCTCTAATAAGTGGAAATGCATGGATCTAAACTACTTGCATTATAAAAGACATGTTTTTGTACTTTTCATTAAGTAGGTGGAATGATTGCGATTTTGTGCTTATTAGGGTTTGGTTGTGCAGATGGGATGGAGAAGGAAGGAAAGCGTGGGACAGGTTGGGGAGGCTAGGTGAGGTTCCTATGGACCCTTAGCATCCATCCACAGAGGTTTTCCACGTTCAGAAGCTCGGCAACTGAGTGAATGACCTCCTACAGGATGTCTAGGGGATCCTACAGGATACTCAGAGGTTTCTACAGGATAGTCCTGTAAGTCTTCTACAGGATGTTCTGTGCAATTCTACAGGATGATTGGCCGTGGAGGTTTTGGGAGTGATGGAATGGTAGAAGAGATATGTGAGGTAGGGATAAGGCTGGTGATGGCTCAGAAGTGGAGGAATGAGATGGGAAATGGGTGTAGGGAGTATGTTGAAGGTAAAGGGTTATGTCAATGAAAGGTTAGGAAATGAAGTTATGTGAGGAGTGGAAGACTTTGGGAGAGGACAGAACGAAGTGAAGGTCGAGGAGATATGATTGCATGCGTGATCAAGATGGAGGAGATGGTAATGGAACGAGAAAGAGGAGTGTAAATGAAGCAAATGATTATGACTGTCACCAAACCGAAAATGCATCAACCTAAATTACTTATGCCATGAATTCAATGAACAGCAATCCAAAACGCGAAGAGAAATATGTATGAGGCTGTGATGAAAGTATGTGTGTAGGTGTGAATGACAAGGAAGCATCTAATCAAAATCGTGACTGTATTGCAGCAATCATCAAGTAAAGTAATGCGTGTTTTTGGTGGCTAGTTATGGACTGCACCCCAATCTTCAAGAGAGATGGCAGTGAGCCTTAACAACCGTTTTGCTGGAGCTCCAATTGATGGTATCTATCCTCTGCTACACTAAGCAAGTGGAAACAACTGTACCATAAGCAAAATCTATCCTACTCATAAGAAAACCAAATCACCAAATTGTAATTCGAATTGCATGTGCAAACGAAAACTTAAAGTGCTGGAAATGAAATGGAAACAACACTACAGCAGAGGGGATCTATGGCTCTCAGGTTGGGCCCTAACCTGAGAGCTATAGTCTCCTTAAGAAACTCAAAACTAGATCACAAACTGCCTTCTTTATTCATAATCTGATGTCATGCCAAATTGGCTTACAAAAAGGAACGAAAACTGAACTGTGCTCCAAAATTACAATAGCAATACGAGAGTTTCAACCACCTATCTATGGCTAAGGCCTTCATACTTATACAAAAACGATGATCCACCAAGTGCCCTTGATTTTAGGAGCTCGGCTGTCCAACTAGAGTCTAACTGCGGATCCTGTAGGGCAGTCATAACTACTGTTCTTGTAAAATAGTTTATGACTGTTGTTCCTGTAGGACAACTGGCTTCTTCTTAAGCTCGGAGGGGAGATGGATTGGAGCTCAGAGTTCTTGGTGGGAATCACGAGGAATGCCCCAAGACCGTGGACATCTCTCCACAAAATCAGCAGTGCCACCTCATTGTCTCCTTATCCCCTTTTTCGTTGTCTCTTGCTCCCTTTTTAATGCCAAAACCTGGGATCATAATGCATTAGTCACGTAGATAAAGTGTCTAACCTTCTTCCTACAAACAACATGAATAAACTAAGAAATGCATGCATAAGCAAATAAAAATGAATGGTTTGAGCAAGTAAAATAGGCCAAAATGAGCCCAAATTATACCAAAATTGGGGCTCATCATCCTACATCAATCGACATGAAACTGGACAAGAATGATTTTGTTTTTTGAGGAATATTTATAGAATTTGGGTCTAAACAACGAAGGGCATGATGAAAGGATATGTTTGATGGGTTGATGAAGGAAACAAATAGGTAACCTTTGAACAATAGAAGGCATGAAAATGATTTTAACCAGACAGCACTAGAATCATGAACACTACAGAGCCTTAGGATACAGAGTGCAATTATATCAGGGTATATAGGCTAAAACTCATAGGATGGTAGGGTTCATATTGAGAGACCATCAAAAGGAGGTTTATCTGAGGGAGTGCCATGTTCAAGGGAATGACTGCTGCCAAGCCATGCTTTCTAATACGGAATACAATTGTATTGTCCACTTTCCCCGTCGGATTAATTTAATGAGTCCAGACGGGTAAACTCATCGATATTTTCATGTTTAAAGAGTCTGAAAAGGATCACAAAAAGAACGACTATTTTCCCTATCTAATTAGTTTAATGAGTCCAGACACGCAAACTCATCGATTTTTTCATGTTTTAAGAGTCTGAAAAGTATTGTAAAAAGAACGAATTTATATCTTGTCTGTGTAATTTAAAGAGTCCAAACTAGAAAACTCAGTGGTCTTCTCATATTTAGAGAGTCTCAAAATATCATAAAGTTCAACTCCATGGTGGTCACTTTGTCATAGTTGTTAACCGGGTGCGACAAGTTAATAGTATACCAGGATCAGTTACTTTTCCGTTAATTAATCTATTGAACCCGGATAAAGAGAAACCTTTTTTCAATAGATGTCGACCTCATTTTGTTACGAGTATGAGGCGACGGACTAAACTCGTTTTTTGTCATGAACTTTTTATGAGTCATGTGATGACAAACTCAATACCTCCATCAAATTTTTTTTAATGAGTCAGATGAAGAAAACTCAAGGTATCTTTTTCAGATTAGTGAGTGAGGAAAAGAGGGAAAAGAACAGATCATCCCTTCTTCATAGTTTTACGAGCTCGAAGGAGGGGAAAAATCAGGGATTTTTCGATTTAAGAGTGAGAAACAATCCCAAAAAAGAAAGTGCTCTTGCTGCTGTCGTATATTTTGAACGAGCCCAGTAACAAAAACTTAGGATTTTTCATTTTAACGAGCAAGAAAAGTACCTAAAAGAATGTTGGGGTCATCTTTATCAAGTTTAATGAGTAGAAATACTAAGCTCAGGTTTTTTTTTTTTCAGTTTAAAGAGCGAGAAAAAAGCGCCTAAAAAGAATGCTCCTTTGGTATTTTTTTGTTTATGAGTTGGAAAAAGATAAAAAAAGAGTTGCTCAAAGCATCGTTCTATGGATTTAACGAGCACAACGAAGAAAACTCGGAGATGTTTCTATTTTTTAAAGAGCAATAAAATATCACAAAAAGTGCTAAATTAAGAATTGCATGCAGCTTTTACTGCTTTTCATTCCTAAAAGTAATTTCATCAAAAGCGGTAAAAAGTATAAAAACGCAACAATTCCTATCATATGGGTTCATGCATGATAAAAAATCATGGAGAATGGACTACTTCCTCTTTAATGATTTTTAGAAAATCATATCTCCAAAATTATATAGGGAGATGCTTGGAGCTTTCACATGCATCATTTTCATTATTTTGAATTTTGTGAGAGCATTCTAGAGCTAAAGAGGAGCAGATTTTCCGTGGACCATTGCAGGAGATCCAGGCGACCATTCGATGTGCCGTCAGTCCCAAGTGAAAGCTAAAACCTTTCTCTATGCATTACTTAACCTTTCTTGACAATTTTATGGGTGGAATTTTGTAGATATGAGGGTCCTTGAAGACTTATTTGTGCACTAACGCCCTCTAGATGGCCAGTAGGGAGCATTAAATGCTTTGTACGAGCTACTGTAGGGAATTAATCCTCCCTGTGAAGCACTGGGGGTAGCGTTAAAGCTAAAGGGCACAGTGAAAACCATCATGCATGGCTTCCTTAAGTGATTTTGCCCCATTTTAACTATTTTTAGGGTTATTTTGTGCAGGTTTCAGGCCGAAATGACTCACCTATGGAGAGAACGGGCCCATGATAATGAGGAATTGCTGATGCGAAATGATCCAGCATGCATACTTGCAAATCGCCACTGCGGTTTACTGAAGTATGCAAAGCTGGAGCTGATGAAAGGGCAGGAGGATTTACTGAGATGGATTATCCAGCACTGGGATGAACATGAGCAAGTGTTCAGGATTGGAGATCAGGTGTTGGCTATTGACCGGGATGACATATATTTTTTGACTAGTTTGTCATGCCGTGGGGCACTAGAAAACCTCACCAGCGGTAGGGCAGATCCATGATCTACCTTAGATCTGGTGCAATCTTACTGCATCCCTGAGAGTGGACTAGTCAGCAACAATGTCCACATAGAGAGGATAAGGTCCCGGTATATGAGGGCAGTTAAATGGTTGATTGTGCAGTTGGCGGGGTCAAAGAGTCCGCACGTTGCGAGAAAGGCCCAACTATTGCTTGTGGTTGACTGTGTCCAGGCCCAAATGTTCAACCAGTGTGAAGCAGTGCTTCGCTAGTTGAAAGCAGAATTAATAGCATGCAAGACCCATACCCAACATAGTTTTGGGTACGGTACTATCATAGCCTCATTTTTCCTTGAGAAGTTACTTGTCATGCGCCCATGGATGAGCTTAGTTCCCCTTGATCTGAGGGAGCCAACGTAAGGTCGTTGGTCATCACTCGATCCTCGCATAGGAGGAGGACCAATCTGGCATTTCTTTGACGAAGACTTCTTCTTGTGGCTTTGTAGCCAAATTGTGATTATTGATGACTATGCTCATGAAGGCATGGAATTTACTAGCGACCTAGACTTGATGCTACCACTTGGGACCAATTGGGGTCCTCAAAGTGAGAATAATTTTGATAGTACTTTAAGTATTTTTTAGCTTTTGAAAGTTTATGTAATGTTTTTATAAGCAAAATAAGTATTGACAAGAAACTTTTATGCTTAACACAGATGTGGCACCAGTACAACTTGCAGGCGAACCTTGCCATATGCGATGAGGAGGCCAACTAGTTGTTGGAGGGGGCGATTTCGATAGTCTTCGCGAGGTTTTGAGGAACCTAGAGGGTTTAACTATGGGTCCCCCCCCCCTCTTTTCCTATGAGGGAGATTCCCGCTCATATGTAGTGGCACACTATTGGTGTACCTGAGCGGTTTCTGGTTCCTCTTCAGAGGGTAGCTAGAGCGGTTTTAGCATTTCTGGAGCAATAGGCTCTTTTTAGTAGGTGTTTTGGCGTCGCCATATGAGTGTTTGTAGCTAGGATTTTGAGCCATTTTGTACGTAAATCATCCAAGTTTTGGAATATTTTGATGTAAAAAAACTAGATTCGATTATTATATATATATATATATAATATATATATATATACATATATTTTTGGTATTTTGGTGGTGTAAATGCATTTTTAAATGTTTTTTGTAACAATTTTTTAACTTAGTAAATGTTTTACTTTTCATGCATGCTTCTATATAGAATGAGACAAATGCCAATCTAATACATAGTTAGCTAATGAATCAGCAACCGAATTTAATTCTCAAGGAACATGTTCATATGTGATTATTTCAAATCGACGTTGTAGGAGTCGCACCCTTAGATAATTACATAACAAGGTTTTATTATGAACGTGATAACGGTTCGTCAATTGCATAACGACTAGTTGGGAGTCTAATATGACCACCAGATTGGAGATACCCCTTGATGACACTTCCGTGAGGAGTGAAACGAAGGACATGTGCTCGGCAATATTGTTGATGGCGGTACCAAGAAAGACCCCCTCAGAGCAAAATAGTTCTGACTCGGGTGTGTAGATGACCCAAGTAGCTGATGCAATGTGCCGTGTGTGACGTCTGGCACCATCCGCATATCCTACGTATGCTAAGGGTAACGACGACATCGGCATTGCGAGAAGAATGCATGAGACAAGTACTCCAGTAAATAACAAAACAATCCAATCACGCTAAAAAAGTTAAGCAAAACTTATGAATACATAAAATTACAAAGCATATTCCCAGTGCAATACTAGGCACAATACTTTTTCAGATAGAGCCCATATCTAGGTTCCCTAAGTGGGACTTCTTACCGATCCTGCAGTTCATATGCCCCCATGGGGAGGACTTTCTTTAAGACATAGGGACCTAGCCAAATGGGTCGAAGCATGCATACCTCTAAGAGGTTATCTTTTGGATGATAGAGCGATATGAGGTCACCCTCTTAGAAAGAACAAAACCTAACCTCTTTCTCAAATTGGGATTGTACCCACTGCTTGTGAGCGTCGAGTGCCAAATCAACATCTCGAAAGGTTTTATCCAGTTGTTTAAGGTATAGTAGGTGTTCTTCTTCAGTAGTAGGGTCGGGCATGGGTTCAACGACTATTTCCGAGGAAGGGATCTGACACTCAATGGGTTGTTCATCGTCAAAAAACTAGATCTGATGTGAGAAAATTGACGGATTAATGTTGGCCATTTCCTCGTGAGACCCATGGAATACATCATGGAATTCCTCATATAAGCAGGTGGAGCTCGCAATTTCCTTAGGATTGTAATTTTCTCACATCTTGATGTTTTCCACAATGCCTGTCGTGGCCGAAATCTCTATGGGCGATGATCTGAAAGTGTCTCCCATGTTTCCTTCCGCATCTAAAGTTTGTATGTTCGCATACGGTGAGGAAACAATTTTAGGTTTGTCAGGGGACAAGATTTGAAGAGCCATCATGTCTGAATAAGATATCAGGACACGATGGTGCCAATCGTCCCAATGTTACTCTCCAAAACTCAGGATTTCTCAAACGACTTCGTCCGTAGGTAGGAGTTGATTGAATGGATCTAAAGGAGGAGTGGTTATGGGAAGGGCGGTGGTACCGTCAGCTATAACCAACACGACCGGAGATGTGGATGCCGATTGAATGCCTTGGTAGGCCGATTCAGTTGGTGACAACAGCATTTGGTCTCTGAATGTGTCAAGGTATGAAGCAACCGATAGGATCCATATATTGGTTAGTTCATGAGGAATTGATGAAAGCATGTTGACCAATTGTGAAACCTTGGGTGACTGAAGAGGAAAACAACCTATGAGGGAAGAAGCCTTCAATGGACTGGTACCTAAACTGACATATCAGTCAGTTCCACCTCCTACTAGGGGTACAAAGCCACTTGGTAATGGTGAATAATCAAGGGTGCAGAAAGACAATTGATCCACTATAATGACCTTCCATCCAATGGAAATAGGATGATAAGAAAGACAGTAGATACGACGGTCATCATGGAATATGTCCAACTGCGACCCAGCAAGAGATTATAGCTGAGTTTTCTGTCCACGACTTCTATGTCCACTGTTACAGTTTTCCCATACAAAGTGATGGGAAAACTGGCTAGGTATCCTTTTGGGATAAAGGTGTGGCCGTCGAAAGCTTTAAGGGAGTTCAATGGTAGGGATAGGGTGGGAGAACCTAGGGCGAGCCAACATGAGGCTGACATGACGTAGGTAGAAGCACCTTCATTTATCACAGTTCTATGTATACCTTTACCTTTCGAAATGATATGCACCTGAAATGAAAGATGAGAAATGGGAGGTTTACACTTGTCCATGTCAAAAATAGCAAGCATAGAATCCATAGGGTCAATACCTCCAATAGCCAAAAGCAAAGCTTTCCATTGGGTGGGGCATGTTTGTAATACTTCAAGCACCGACATAGCTGATGGCGCATGTTTCAAATCCTCTACAATGTTGTAGTGTTGGGCAGTATGTATAGATGTATTATGTATTGTGCATCAAAGTGACCCTTTTGGGGGTCAAATTACAAAGTCCTCAACCAGCCTTTCGATATGCAAATTGTTGGGCGGAAATGGGTTTTGACATGAGGATGGTTCTGCTGCAGGAGCAACAGGAGCTCCATAAGGTTTGGCTCTTGTGGTGAGTTCTACCATTTCAAATGTGTAAACGGTAGAAGATCCTTCACTAGCCGAAGGATGTTGCGAACCATCATTGCCCCCTTGTGGGGGTTGCAGTTTGTTGGCAATAAGATTTTGTTGTTGTTGAGTAGGAAAAGGATTTCTAAGGACAGCGGGTGCCTTACCAAAATCCCTTTTGGCAAGGTAGTCTGTGCATTCCTGAAGCTGCCAACAATGCCAAGTTGTGTGGTCTTTAGCACAGAGTTTGCGTGGATGTCTAGTGGGTTTATCCTTTTCCTCATTAGTAGGCGAAACAACCTTCTGGTTTGGGTTGGGTTGCTTGGGTGACTGCTCTTCAGAAGGAGCGGTCTTTTTCTTATTCTTCTTGTTCTTGCCACTGGATTTTTGCGTAGACTGCATAGAGTTTATCACAGTGTTCGGAAGAGAAGTCGTATTGGTAGAGGGGTCCACTTCCAACTTGGCAATGGAACCACTGAGTTGTTTTATAGCGGCCCCAGAGGTTGCGTCGACAATCCCGTTAACGTGCACTCCGGGGCGCTGAGTGGCGGAAGCATTGGGGTTATTAGGAGCATTGGGGATTATGTCGTAAAGAGTGCCAGACTGTGAATATATCAAATCTAAGTGCTGGGCATGACGTATGGATTGGTCTTCTGTGACCGCAACACCTAGAGCGACATCTCTAGTGATTTGTGGGAATAAGGACTTATAGAACTAGTCCGTTAAGAGAAAATCTAGGATGGGAGCTTTGACTAACCTCCACCTATGTCTCCATTCATGAATATAATCGGAGATGTGGATGGGAGTATCTTGACGAAATGAAGTGAGGAGCTCTGTCCCAGTGTCATAGCAGATAGGTAGCTAGAAATGCTTTATGAATTCCATCGCTAAAGTATCAAAGGTGTTTACTGACGTGTGTGGTAACTCAATATACCATTTCACTCCATTGCCAGTGAGGGTGTGGGGAAAAATATGTAACTGGACACTATCATCCACCATAGAGTTTGAAACACACTAGAGATGGTAGGTGGTGATATGGGTGCCCAGATCCTCCCCTTTTTTCCATCGAACTTTGGGATGTCCATTAGTATCTTATGCGGGATCAACAGCCATTGTAAGTTGTGATAGATGGGGTAATTTGTCAGCTTGTATAAGTTAGGTATATCCTATGTTGCTAAGAAAGGGAGAGAGTTAGGTGCCCCTAACTTGGACCATGGTGATGACAGAGGACTTGAGGAGCTTTGCACTCCTCCCATCATTTGGTTCCCCATAGTGTACATGGGTTGCGTGGTGTAATAGTGGCTTTGTGGTATGGTGTTGTAGAGTGGATTTCCATGAGGATTTTGATACTGGGGTATGAAATTGCCCCTAGTATAAGTGGTTCCCCCTTGACTCATTTGAGTATGTGAGTAGGGTGCCCCCATGGATTGGTTGGGAACCCCTTGTGGATTCCCACTCGACACAGAACTAACCATTTGCTTTGATTGACAAAGGGAACGCTCATGTCAATTAACGATTGACTATGCATGCTTGAGAATGAAGGGGGAACTGTTACGTTCCCTACCGGCATGTGCATATTGCGAACCTCCCCAGGCATATGAATCTGGAGGTTTGAACTGTACATTGGCAGTCGACCATATTGTTGGTAAATAGGAACCACGCCCATAGTGTCGCATTGAGTGTTATAGGGAGCACTATATGTAGCACTTGTCGAAGGTATGCAGTGTGGCACCATAGGGGTGGAACCTAACATCTGTTGGGGTCCACTCAAAGAGGGTGTCATGTGAGTTGTTGTACCTGGAACAAACGGGATATCGGGATTTGCCATTACTGGTGTTGTGATGACTATTGACTGGGGAAGTGGTAAAGGACCAAAAGTGTCCCTAAAGTTCCACAACATGTGAGTCGTCGACTAGATAGATGGAAATGGTCCACCTACTGAAGTAGGAAGTACAGGTACCACGAGAGTCAAGATAGGTTCCAATGAATTCATGACCAAAGTGTTAAAGGGAGGAAGAAATCCTTCCGTGAAGAAATCCTCCAACAAACTTGAATCATCGGTTGTCCACACAGATCCCGTGTGAGATCTAGGACACTGATCCCTCGAAGATGAGGAATCTGGTTCAATGGAACTCGGTGGATCTTCCACAATGAGTGGAGGAAGTCCTAACAATCGTCTGGAGTGACGATGAGGGTCGGATGTAGAAATGGTGGCCGTTAATTTTTATCAAATAAATTTTATCGTGATATTCTTTAAAGTTTAAAAATGATAGCACTCAGGCACCTAAAAATATAAAAAATACACTAAATATATCAATCAACAAATAGAGGGAAATTACCTCATCTGATAAGCACCAATCATAGAAGATAAAACCTAGTATCTCAATGAATAACAGAGAAGGATGGCCAAATGTACAGTTACAGTTACTCTAGAGCTTTGCTCAAACCTCAGATTGAGGGGACAAGTACTCTCGTGAAGACGAGCACCCTCCCAAAAACTGAAGATGGAGTAGATTAGTCTGTGTTAGGTACCAAGATAGCCCGTCCCAGTCACCTTGCGTAAGTACCTATATGTTTGGCCATTAGAGATACCTCAAATCACAGACATCACCGGGGGGGACATAGTCATAGACAACACACTGTGTGGGCAGGATACCTGAGTCCCCAACTTAGTTCTGAAATCCCCAAAGGGACCCCCAGTAAATAGAATGCCTAAAGGATTTGTAAGAGAAGATAGGCTACCTTCAATTACAGTCTGATTTTGTCTCGTATTTCGCTCCATTTTTAGTTGGGTGGTCCCAGTAATATGAGTGTAGAAGGAATTTTTCACCCGTTAACGACACTATTTTTGGTTTTCAACCTTGGGTAGTTCACTCACATGCTTATCGCAAGTGCCTAGCCTAGCTAATGTTGGTTTGTTCAAAAGAGTAACTGATTGATTTTAATGTAAATTTTATGTGTACTTGATTATTTGTCTTCAAAGGGGGTGTTGATGTATGAAATATGGTGAGATTCTTGACTCAATAAATCATGCAAAACAATGCTCTAAATATTTTTTTTTCAATTTGATGCAAACAAGCTTTATTCTACATATTCATATTTTTCACATATTCATAGTTTCGTATGTGCATCTATAGTCTTTCAACACATGCATAACCAAAATATTCTTTTCCAATATTTCCTAACAACTACTAAAAAACAAAATGAAGCAACTTACAACTATTTTGACAGAACGATTAATACAAATTGTCAGTCTTTCTTTCAAAAAAAATGTTTTTAAGAGAGAAAAACCAAAACTTGTTCCTAAAAATAAATTTCTAGGACACCAATTTTGCTGACATAATATAGTTATAGATCTTATTTCAGCCCATGAGAATATTTTTCCATCCCTTTTGGTCCACAAATACTACTGAAAATCAAGGAAATGGGAGACTAACACTCTGTAACAGTGGCTATAGAGAGTTATTAGGCCCACTAATGCTCCTTGGACATAGGCACAGTGATTTATACAATTTTATGTAGCTTGGTAACCTACGTTAGTGTGGGAAATTAGTCAAATAAAGGGCTTTCAAGATCAGTTTCTGAAATGAATGTATACTAGTAGGATGCAGCAAGATATTTGTTGGATCATAAAAGGATTGCAGAAGAGTAGGGAGCTATTAGAAGGAAGAGAGAACCGAGAAGAGTCTGGGTAAACCGAGAACTAGAAGTATAATCCGCAGTGGAGTCGCCAATTCTACTATGGGGTAAAATGCACGGTGTATGGAGAATGAAAACTACCCTCAAAGGCCTTCCTGGGACCTTTGATAGACTGTAAGATTATCTGCAAAAGATACCAAGTTATACACATGTTCATCTATCAAATATCAATTAACAAAGTATGGAAAGAGTGTTACCTCAAGTCTCCTTCTAGATTTATTTGGAGATTGCAATGCAAACAAGAGGAAATCCCTCAAAGCCGGCTCCAAATCAATTCTTGCAGAAAGGAAAGGAAAACACAATCATATCATACAATCTTGAAAACTAATATAAGAATGCACAATGAACATCTATTTGCATACAACCAAACTACTCATCTAAACAAGTATCGAAATGAACAACTCAATGAATAATGTTACCAACACTATGGAGTAGGGAACACAACTGGAGTCCTATATTAATAATGAAAGAGTGATTACAACCATCCATTGTATCAACCTTCCCTTGCCCCTTCTTCTTCTCTCTCTCTCTTCTAGCCCAATTCTTCAGATTTGAGTCAATGCTCAACAGCTTAGTAGGCTATCCTTTCAAATGTTCTGACCCCTTTCAGAATGGCCCTCTCACTGTTTTTGTAGCAATCGAGTTAGTGTTGCCAAGCTCCTCATAGAGTTCATTAGGGAAAAAGCAATGAACTTGCTCTGCTTTTCAGCTCTTTCCCATTTGCCTCATTTTTTAGATTGGAATTTCCCCAAATAGTTTGATTTTTGGATGTTTCCTTGCTTTTCTTGAGAAAATTTAGGGATAAATATCTAGATACTTGTGAGTCAATTCGTTGGTTTGACCCACTGAACTTATCTTAGGTTCACTAACGCTGCCCCTGTTCTAACAACTTGAGTTAGTAAGGTCACTAACACACCCTTCGGCTTGGTGACAAGCTTTATAAAGTGGGTTTTTAGTGTGCAACCAGCATTGGTGTGGAGTCAAGGCTTGCAATTGTGATATTTGCTTCAGTCATGCTGTCTTTCACCTCTAAGTTGATGAGGAGGTCATTTTGTTGTATAACACCAAGTCTAATTTCCAACTCAACTAGAAGTTTTCAATTTGGAGTTCATTTGCCCTGTCAGAAATCAAATCTCCCAAGACTAGTCAAGATGTGCAAAATGAGGTTGCCTAAAGGTAGATTGTTATTGCAGTCAACTTTTGAAGGTGTTCCTCAACCCCAATTTGAGCTCATGATAGCTCATTTTAAAGCGCTTTGTGTCTAATTATCATTTGACTCATCAAGCAAGTCCTTAGGCCAACCAAGCTAGGCAAAATCTTGATTTTCCCAAGGTCGCTTCAAAGGTGCATCAATTCTCCTTAGGCAATTGTATTTTTGACATTTCTATAAAACTATGACACCTATGTAAAAAGGGAAATATTTTTTTCGTCCTTGGCCTATTTTGGGCAAAAACCTCTCTCATTTTTCTCAAATTCATCTTTTCTTGCTCAGAAATATGATTGGAGTAAAACCTATCTCGATGTGTGGAACAGGGGATTTGTCGAAATGAAGTGAAATGAAGGGGATAAGGGGCTTCTAAATTCTTGATAAAAATTTCGAAGTATGCAGGGATGTTAGGAAGAGGGGAAAGTGGAATTTCAAATATTGAGTGAGGGGAAGGGGTCCAAAAGGGCAAAACACAGGCCTAGCCTAGAAAATTGTCAAGTTGTAGCAAGAAACTAGGGTTTGTGCGAAAATGAGGAATTTGGGGGATCTCAATGATGGGAAGTGTTTAATAAGGTACATTACGGATAGGGGAAGGTGTATGAACATCAGGATACAAGTTTTGTTGCTGATTTGATCATCCAAGAGAAATTACCTTCAAAACCCTAGGAGAGGGAAATGAACCTTACCTAGGCACAACTGAAGCATGAACAAGGTGTAAAATAACCAATTGGAACCTGACATGATGATGACAACCCTTTGAATGATGGTACACTCAGCTGAATGGTGACATGGACCAAAATTTGGAAAACTTTTAAAGGAGTGAAAACAAACCCTAGACCTAATACCTAGTGGCCAAATTTTGCTTGAAGACTCAGTGAAATGACAAAATTTGACCTTGACACCTTAAAATCAATTTGTAAGAGCATGTTTGATCACTGGAGGAAGGCTACAAAGACTGACACTAACATTGGCTCCAATGGGGATGGTAGCTCCTTGGAGGTGCTAAGAACTACTGATCTCTCGGAAAGCAAGCAGTGCCTTCGGCCATTGGGCTATGGAGTCAATAACGTCGACAAACCAAAACCGAACTCTTGACTCAATTTCAGGACTAAAATCTGACTCAAAACTGACTCAATTTCAAGATTTAAATCGAACAAAATACCTAACTCGAACAAACCAGTCCAAACTAAAATCAAACCTCAGTTTATAGCCTTCACCTCGGGCCCCAAACTAAACGAATGACGACAGTACAAACTAAGTCTGAAACTATCTTGACACTAACTAAAAAAAAAAAACAAATGGCTCAAGACTTACTTAACTGAAACAAGTACTTACAAAGCTTTTAAATGGCAGCAGACCATCGGGATTTGAGGGCTTCAAATCATGATGACAACCACCTGCCTACTGATGAAATATGTACAATCATGGGAAGTGGGCCTTCCAATGTAACCAATCCAGCAGATGGCTACATACTGAAATTTTGCTCTCACTTTCCCCAAGCAGGCAAAACAATGTACAGGTAGGCAACTCACAATAAGAATTAAAACCAAGGCTTATGCTAACGAACCAGGCAACATTCATATTCTCTAGTGCTTGCAAAAGAATGTCAAAAGGATCTTGAAAGTCCTGAAGCACTAGCTTGGCTTGAGATCCAGCAGCAAAAATACAAGTACTCCCTTCATTCTAATATGAAAGAACAACTGGTTGCCGAGTGATAGGAAGGGACGGAGAGTTATAAGCTTCTGCCATCTGAGTGTTAGCTGTAAATTCCTTGACCATAAGAAATTTTGGCATATTGTCTCTCTCAAGCTCACATTCCTCAACTTCATGGTCTAGGTCATTCTTAAACAGAAAACAATCTTCAAGATTATCAAACATGACAACCTTATCATCTTCATGAATGAAAATATTATATGTTTGTTGATCTATAAAGCTAATTACAAGACTGTCATCATTTTGAAAAGAGGAAGAAGTTTCACCAACACTTTCTTGACCATGTGCACACTGCAGACCTACATTAGCTTGGGCTGTAATCTGACCTTTCAGAAGTAGATCTATCTCATCTTCAAACAAAGGAGAAAGCACTTTCTGTTTTGTTTTATTCAAGTGATTATTGTCTTCATGAAATAACATGAAAAACATGAAAAACCAAAATGAAAGTCCTTAATTGCCTAATCTTCTGAAATTTGAAAACATTGTTGATCATCTTCATATGACATGGCAATCAAATTATCTTTTACCACTGAGTTATCGAAAGAAGATTTTTCACTTACTTGAACAAAGATCTCATCTTGTTTTTCATAAAATGACTGGATTACTTCCTCGTGAAAACTTTGTTCTAATGAAATGAGAACACTTGGATCAATAACTCTATCTTCTTCATTCCAGATGATCTCAACAGCAGAGCTCTCCTTCATGGGATTCAGCACAACTTATTCTTGATAATCACGATCTGAATCTAGATCTGAAATAGCTGACTTGACTTTATCACATTCTGAAATTGAAACTTGACTTTCATGCATGTTGTCTCCTTTTATGGACAGATCTGAAATAAGACCTTCTCTTTCATCATTTTCCATTGTACTAAGATCTTGATCCTGCTGCAAAGTTTCCTGAGCATCTTGATGAGTATCCTCTAAGTTCTCTTTATGCTGTTGAAATGGATTTTCATACAGAGCCTCCATGATCTCATCGTCCATGAAGTCATCTTCTTCATAAAAAATTTCAAGATTTTCAATAAAACTATGAACATGGCTACAACAGTTCTGAACTAAATTTAATGATGGATAAGATTCTTTATACCTTTCAAAGAACATGGCATGAAGAACCTTTAAACAGTAAATACAAGCAGGCGACAAACTTTCATACCAATATCGGGCTTCACCTTCCGGAGTGGCCATGAATATCTTCATCAAGCAGTCTTCAGGAAAATCAACCTTCAACTTGTGAATATGTATGTGAAATCTAACTAGATGTAAAGCAGCATCCTTCCTATCATCATCTTTAAACGTAGGCAAATTCCTTTGCCAATTTACCTTCGAAATTTTATTTGGAAAACCTGGAATGTGATCTCGAATCATGGGAACATACCTTAAATCCAGCGAAACCATTTTGATAACAATGAATTCAGCAAGAGATTCTTCAGGCTACTAGTTCTTGAAGAGTCAAGTTGCCATAAAAATTTTGAACCTTGGGATTCTTCGACACTGGAGTCACCAGGTGAATGATTTCAACCTTCCTGTGTGTCTGACTGCTGTCCACCATCAACAATCAGATCTAACTTGATTCATGCACTGGGGAAATTTGTAAGCCAGATGTTTCATTTATAAGACTAGACTGGAGATTGACTAAAGTAGCTTTTATCTACTTGCGCTAATGAAAAGCAAAAGCGTTTCGAAGGCTACCTGGCTAATCTTCAAACTCCATCTGTAGTTTATAAAATGAAGAACACTAAAAAACAAACAACTTCTTCCCCAGTACGGTCCCCACTATGTTAGGTCCTAAATCTACCTCAGGCTGAGAAAGGTAGGATCTAGGGTAACATCAAACAATGCTTAACCTGGTAGCTAGCCCTACCAGGTCGGGAGAGGGCTCTCTCCTGTCAATCTCAGCAAAGTATGATCAATAAGGGCTTGAGATGACTGATATGATGACTGATCTTAGGCTAGGTATGTATGCAAAAGGGTTTGATTGAATTTAATGATGTTTTTGTTGGCTCAGAGGGAAAGGCAGATTTGGGTCTGGGGAATGAGACTCAGTTTTGCAGAGATCTCTATGGGGCAAGGTAGGCAACTGATTTGGTACTTCAAATTAAATGAGATGGAGAAATTTAGACAGGTGAGGAGTTGAAGAGGGCAAGAAAACCTCAGGGATCCTCTTCAAACAGCTGAAAACATCAAGAACTAAGCAAACCCTAGGTAGAGCACTTCAATTTCAATGGATTCTACCTATACTCTTGTTTGCTTTAGTTAAGAAAAAAACAAGATAGATAATGACATACATAAAAGATAAATGAACTCACAATTACAAATGAAAGCACTATACCAAAACAAAATGCCACATGAATTTAAAAAAGTGCTGCAAACCCTGGTCTCTATTCCTTAGCCAAAACTATTGAAATGTCAATACAATGAAGCTCCAAGCTTTCTCAAAAGTCCAAACTTTTCTAATGACTGAAAAATCACAAGATATAGGCAAACAACAACTCATACTAGCCTCTAGGGGTCGAGATCATGAGTTTAGGAGTTGTTCCAACCAATTCTAAACTGAGAACTAAAAATTAGGCAGTGGAACAACTTGCCTCTAGAAACTAGGGAACTGATTCATTGAGTTGCAAACTACTTTTTGATGGATGAATCTACCTCTATGAGTGAAAATTTAACATAATTACCTAAAGATTCATCAATTTACATTAAATTACATTATGAGTTTTATATTAAGAAGGAGAAGATTCAAACTATCAAGAAACTAGGCGAAAAACAAAGTATTTTTGGTCAAGCAAAATTTCCCCAATGCGTCGCACTGATTTCTCTATGTGTAGCACCTTTTTGAAGCTAATTTTGGAGGCCTTCCCTGTGTCCAAATTTGCTCCAAGATGTAATTTAATGTAAATTTTCTCTGATACCACTGATCCAGAATTAAACAAGAACGCAACAAATTATAGAGATAACCATATACACAAATATGCAACGGAAATAATACTTCATTTCATTAATGGAAACTACTAAAATATGCTTACAATCAGAAATGGAAATAAAGTAGCTAGGGCGATGGTAGCTTATCTTTGAGAAGAGATGTGATGGCTACATGCCTCTGAACTGTGTTACAATGAGGCTCGAAGGCCTATTTATTGTTGAGAAACAATAAAAAAAACTCTTCACATTCCAAAACCTAACCCTAGGAGATGAAACGCCAAACTGTGGGCCCCATTTGGGGGTAAGTTGGTACATCAACTTCCCGGGGTCGTAACTTTAGCATATGATCTCCGTTTGACGCGTAAAATAGCTCATTAGAAAGATCTATTCGAGCACTATCATTCCTGGAACAGGCAACATCGGTCCATCCTATGGACCCATGTTGCCCCCGGATTCCCCAAAAAACGTCGTTTAGGGCCTCAAAACGGCTCCGGAAGTTCAGGACCCGAAAAAACTGCTAAAAAT